>JACEII010000009.1:4514110-4600334 GCA_014332785.1 Antheraea mylitta
ATTCACATATATAATGTACAAGTACATGTTACCTGTTACAGTAGATGATGTGCGTGTGATACTTACAAATATTTTTGAAAGAGTATTATTGTAATTTACACTAGATATGTGATCAAAATTTTACATTTATTTAATATATTTAAAAAAAAACGCGTGCGGAGCCGCGGGCAACAGCTAGTATAATAATAAATATCAATTCATCACATTTATAATCATGATTTTTTACGGCAATATGAATATACACATAAATTTTATTATTCAGTTCAATTTTAATTTCAACAAAATTCAACAGAAAGGTCTTTGATACACGGACAGATTAGATAATAAAGAGGTTATATACGAATTTGGTTTTAGATTGTAAGACACGGAATCCTAATAAAAATAAACTCATTACTTTATTCGCTGAAAGGTTTTTGATCTTATTTACAAAGGTATTCCAGGCATTTTATCTATCTTTACGTAACGTTTAATGAATTCAAATATTTGTTCAGACATAAACAAGTCTTTGAATTAAGATTTAAATTATAATGAAGGAACATTTATTTACTTGCTATTGGCTTTCAAAATTGAGGATATATCCCAAATAATTTCGTATTAGTCTACGTACATTACTGATCCACTCGCTTTTTATTTTTAAAATGATCATCATCTATGAAGGCCTTAGACAAGCTCAGGAAAAGCACGATTGTTACGAAGCAAGGCAGTTACAGTTGAATATTCAATTCAATTAAATTTCAATAAATAAAAATAATTTCTAACATTTGACTGGTTGTTCCACAAATTTGGGCGTACAAATAAATACTCGTTTTCTTCAGCATTATAATATTAGCATAGATAACAGATTTTAATTTAACTATTTCCAACTCATGGACATAATAAATAAATAAAGTCTGCCTAAATAAAAATAATTTTACACACAAATTAACCTCCAACAATTTCACATTTTTGAAGAAAAACAAATGAAAAGGTAAAGAATTAAAATATACCTAGTATTTACGTCGACAATTCCCGTCGTATGTTGCTTTAAGTTGTTTAGAATATGAAGTAATAGTGTGGTATCGATTTCATGGAACCTAACTTTATTCCGTTAATAGGCGTGACTGGCGTAATTTTTATTACATTATATTTATATATTAGGGTTTGAAATCTACTTTAGCTAACTTTTTTTTTAACTTTATTTTTGGCAATCAACCTTTCCGATTATTACTGCCATTGTCACGTAGTCAATAATATCACAAACTTCGTGCGATCATTCCAATATTAAGTATCGTGTGAAACCATATTCTAACAAGATGGTGGATCCCTTGCTAGAACCTTCCAGGGAGTTTTTGTGGCATCTCAGAATTTCATGCTCCGTGTTATTATTTTCCATTCACTTCACTTATGAATAATAAACTAACTATATTACGTAAAACACCACCAACTTTACACAATATATAGTAAAATAACACAAGATTATGAATAAAATATAAAATCCACTACATGACAGACTAAAATCCCGCCAAAAACTCCCTTTAGCTAACTTAAGTGATAATAAAGGTAAAGATGGCGACGCTCTAAGATTAAAAAATAAAGACTAGCTAACGGGTATGAGCTTTATGATGATGGCGAAAAAATTAGTATTCAAATTTACGATAGCGTTACTGTTAAGAGGTTTTCCTAAATTATTTTCAGTAATTGTTGATATATTAGATTGAAAATAGTTAAATAAAAAGCGAAGTACGAATGTAATTAATCTACACTAATATTATAAAGAGGTAAAGTTTGCGAGTTTGTGACGTGAGCTTACGACGTTATAGGGGGTAAAATCAGGAACTACTGGTCCGATTAAAAAATCTTTCAGTGTTATATAGCTCATTTAAGGAAGGAGGGTATAAGCTGTATATTATCACGCTAAGACCAATAGGAGCGGAACACCAATAAAAAATTATTCAAAATCGGAACTTTTCCCTTATGATAGCTTCCGCTACGTGTTGGTGTTATCCCAAAGTAACAATTACTATGCGAAGGAAGTCGCGGGCAGGGGCTAGTGAATTATGAGTTTATCTTATGGGTAATCTTTGCTGCCTCAATAAGCTAACGTCGTATAGTGAGGCGCACAAAAAAAAGTGGCTAAAATATAAAAATATCTAAGGCCTCGGTTATAAAAAGTTAAGACACGCTGTCACAAACTGTTTCTTAGAAATCCTTCATCGTTTGTTTGTATTCAGAGGGCATCCACTATCGGCATCTGCTCATAAAACGCCCGTATTGCGTAAACATATTAAGGAATGAGTCGTAAAAGGCAACGTTGTGAGAAACGATACGCTGTATACGCATTGAGCATTGCTTAATCTTTGTTTGTATAAATACACCACAAATGTAAGGTATGTAATTGTATATCTTGTATGGTTATACAACTTTGTTGTTATAAAGAAGGCGAGTTAAAAATTTGGTAAAGGTTTTTTTTTTATTGATAGCTTTTATTGTTTGATTACAAATACATATAGTATAGGTGCTTGACGACAAATCTCTAACTTAATTGTGGTAGTTAGACATGTTTAGAAAAATTTCATGCTCTATCATTTTATCATGTTGCTTTCCTTTACGTATTCTTCCGGATCCGACCCACGTCGATCGATGCAATGTCTGAACAGGCTAATTGCTGAGATACTTTCGACGCACAGTTAAGGAGTTCCTAATACATCAGGTGAATGTTTAGAGAGTAGCAATATTTATGGAGGACACTTTGTATTCGATTCTCGTTCTTAATCAATTAAAAATGGTGCTTAATATATGACCCAATTATCTAGAAACATAAAAAAATTATAATACTCAATCATCCAAGCGTCTATGTTAAAGCACAGTATCATTGACCGTCGGGTGAAGTGAAAATGAAGCCATCCAACTAAAAAAGATAAATTTTCGAAATTTGAATAAACAAAAGAGTTAATTGTGTGTTTTATTATTGAAATTCATTACCTCCAGGTTTTATCACCGGTAATTCAGCCTACGTTTATATAAGTTATTATTTATACTCTTGGAACTCTTAGAATAAACTTTTCTTTGTTGTCTATCAGTATTTGTTTTGATATTATTATTTTATGTGTTAAATGTGATTATTTAGTCACATATCCTAGAATACTACGAGTGTCTAACCTTTCACCTGGTACACTATGTTTCACATGCACTCATTATATGGTAAAGCCACAATAAGGTCATATAATAAAGAAATAACATATAATAAAGAATAACGTTTGTCTTTAGCGGTACAGATTTATAAGGAACCTTTGATTGCTTAGTGAAGCAGTTTATTAAAGAATAAACAACCTGACAGGATTGTAGTTGAATCAGTTTTGTTCAAAGTTGTTTCTAAGTCAGATGGTTGTACTTCAACTTCACTCATAACGTAACTGTACTTCGGTAGTGAGTTAAGAAAAATAATATCTGAACATCTCTATATTATAAAATAATAGGAAGTAAAACTAGAAGTTTTTATTGTAGTGTTGTTTATGGGAGCTTATTGCAAAGTTTCGATTGTTATGTTGATTTTATTATTATGTAGATTGATTATCACTGTTATGATTTTATGTTACCACTGATAAATTCAGAGCAGATAGAAAAAACAAGATGAAAGTAATGGTAATGAAATAATAAATAACAAATTAAGCAGTTGTCACAAGGAGTGAATCAAATGCCTCGTGTCGCGACAATACACCTTTTTGCTTCCAGCGAATGAAACTAATGCGTGAAAAAATGTATTAAAAAAAGAACAACCAACAGAGAGCCATCTTAAAAATACGTAAGATGTACATTGTTTTACTTTAGATTTTTGTAAATTAAAAGTGTGGTGGGAATATAATTCGTGAAATCGAAATCTCTTAATACAATTTTAACATATTCGGTTTATACCAGATTTTTATACATTATCGATTATTTTGTTTCTTTATACGTATTTTTATCTGTATTCGATTGCTATTTTAATCATATACTGTATTTTGTTAAAAAAAAAAAAAGATTTTAGCAGATGCGATGTTTGTTCGTGAATTATAATTTGATTAGCTCGTGTGCTGCTTTCAAATACTATTTATAGTTTAAATACTACAATAACTGAGTATTTAATATAAGAATATATCATTATAAAAATTATAGTATATTTTTGGAAACAACAAATAGCATATGACATTTAATATCATTCCTATCAGAGGTTATGGGATATATTCAGAACCAAATATATTTCAATTCTTAGCGTATAACAATCAATTAATTAGTATTTGATGACGCTGGGAGTTCTGCTTACTTACTATTTTATAAATGTACGTATCTGTAGCATTTAATCAAAATCGTATATGATATTAATCGACGAAGTTACTTAAAATGGTGTCAACCTAAGCATTAAAGAACTGGCTCTCAAATGCAACTGATGAAATACATCTGAAGATAGAATTTCAACTTGAAGAAGACGCGACGGTGGCTCTATATAGTGAAATAAAAAAATACCCTGTCACTGTTATAAAGTTATTTTTAATTAAAGCTCAGACTCATTTCAAGATTCAAAGCTATGTCGAAAGATGTGGTGGCGAAATTAAAAAAAAAAATAAACATTTGATGTATACCTGCAGAGCGCTGGGCCAAACACATGATGTATCCCCAATAACCTCGACTGCAACGGGCTGGTACTCCGCTAATTCCGATGCACAAGATCCCTGTGTAGCCGATTCACCATACTGCGCGACCTGAATACTAATGGTAGTCCCCCGAGGACAGATTAGGGTGACCATTTCTTCATCACATGCAGCTTTCTGGTGCGTCCTCAATGTCCCCAGAAGGAGTTCTGTGGACAAACGCAAATAAGAATCTCAACCATTTCACAGTTAAATGATACTTAGACTAAGTTTCGAAATAACAATTTGGTTAACGTTTGTTTATATTACTAGTACATCGTACTATTTAGTAAGCAAAGTGTACGAGAGAGTATGATAACTAAGTATTTAGAATATTCTAATCTGGTAAACGAATAAGTATCTTTGCTGAGAATTAGCTTAAAGAGTTTTACGATGTCGATTATGTTAACTAAGTTAGAATTAAATTAAGATATCAGTTTTGTTAAAGATTACTTAACTTATAATGTAAATGAAAAAAATTAAGGATATATTTTAACTTAAAGGGAAAGAAGGAAAGAGAAAGGGACGTGGGCCTCCGGCTCTCTCAATGACCGAACGAAACACAACAATGCAAGCACTGTTATTTCACGTCGGTTATCTGTGAGAGGGATGGTACTACCCCGGAGGAGCCGACCCATTCATGCTGAAACCAAAAATAGCTTCAGCGGGGCTCTACCACCTACAAGCTTTAATTATCTGGACATATAGAAAGAATGTAAATCTATACTTTTTAGATTTTAATGAAATACAATATTGCAGGTAAATAAAAAAAAAATTGAAATATCTGTCTTTGTCTGTTTGTTTGTTTGGACATCACTGGTAAAGTATTGCGTTCACGATCAAATCTCAACCAAGACGACCATGATCATCCACGAGTAACATTTATTATTAATTTAATTAAAATCGGTTCACTCTTACAAAAGTTATTGTAATTTTAATGCGGACGCGAATTAAGTACGAGAGAAAAATAAATAATTTAAAAGGATTTTATACATTGAGATGACTTTATTAAGCCCTGTTTTCTTCCACGCGGAAGAGGTCGCGGGCACTACTAGTGGTTGATAAAACATTAAATAGATAAACATCTCTCGGGTTAGTAAGATTTACTATCACTACACAACGAGTCTTATTATATGTAAACTGTAAAATATTAAAGTAGAAGTATTATTAGACATAGAAGTTACCTTAACTTCTACTTTCATTAGCAGTTTCTTGTGAGTATTTGAATTGTAACATATTCTATTAAGTTGTGAGATATATGTTCTTACAGTCCAAAATAATTGTAACACAAAGTACTAACTACGCTTTGTATAAAAATTCATAAAATTAAAACAACCAAACATGACATGAATAATCTCTTTAATACCTTTATTTTCATTTAATATTTTGCTTACACAGACGAATGTGATAACTATTAGTTAATTTTTTTTTACGTTAATAAGTACTAGAAAGTATATTTTTTTTAAATCATAGGAGGTAAACGAACAGATGGGTCATCTGATGTTAAGTGCTCACCACCGTTCTAAGATGCAACACCAAGGGAGTCGGAAGTGCGTTGCCAGCCTGTGTTGGAGGGAGGGGGAGAGAAGGGGAAGGAGGACGGGGAAGGGGAGGGTAGGTGAGCCTCCGGTGCTCTCACTGAGCGAATGAAACGCAACAACGTAAGTACTGTTACTTCACGTAGGTATTCTGTGAGAGGGTGGTACTACCCCGGGCAAGCCAACCCGTTCACGCTGAAACCGGTTATAGCTTTAGCTTGGCTCTACCGCCTACAAAGACCTATTTAGAGGTCGCTCGACCTTAAGTGCCTATTATACAGCCCATTGCTATGTATTATATAATCTACAAAAGGTCCACATTTCTAAGGGTAGTCAGGATAGGTGGATATTCCTAAAAACTGGGTTAGAATTAACAATACATAAGTATATATTGCTAAATATATCCCTACAGCGCGAGCACTACTATTGTGAGGCCAAAACATTACTTACAGACATTACTTTAATTGTAGTGCTCCCGAAGTCTAACTTCGCAAAACCTCTCTAGCTATTCATTGGCGTGATCATTACTTAGTCGATATTCTAATCCTAACTTCCTAACTAATTATATCATTGCGTATGTGAGTTAGTTTTTAACGACTCACGACTTAACTATTCCACTAATGATTGTGATTTTTTTCAAACACATTGTCTGGGGCACAGAAAAGGACATAAGGTATTTTTAATTTAGAAAAATACTGATCCTGAGGAATAGGTCAATGGGCAATATATCGTGTAAAATAAAAGCATTCATACACACTACTTCGATATTACAACTTCCATTTTTTATAATTTAAATCAGACTAGTTATTTGATGTTGAAAATTAATAAAAATTGATAAAAATTTAGATCACATGAATTCCCGTGATTCGCAAAGAATTTGTCAAGTTTCTATGCACACTTTTTTTTTATGTTCCGAGTGTAACTACCGAATATGTCGTCCTCTTTGGCAGACTAGCAGAAACTTTTGAAATATTGTAATTAGAATGTCGTTCATACAATTGAACAAACAAATGAAGTATCACGTGCTTGTATAAATATCAAATATGGTCATGTTATAGAACAGTTTATTTTACGCACTCCGAGTGTTATCATTACGCTCTCCGTAACCATCTAGATTTCTATAGTTTTCCCTATCCTATCCTATATAGTTTAGAGGATTTTTTCCGACACAAAATACATATAGGAGTTGTTGAGGCACGCATGCTTGGTACACGTGCATGTTTCAATAACTCATATACGTATATCTAGATAGCTTAGCTTAGGTTAGCTCAGATAGGTTGCGATTTTTGCACAAGTCAGGCGACAGCCCAAGCCGAGGTGTGCCGTGTACACTTTGAGTTAGTCGCCCAAATATCCCAAGTCGGCTGAGTGCCTTCAGCACTCGCCTCAGTAGTTCGGTGAAGCTGAAAAGACCTTTGCAGGTCAACAGCATTTTCATTTCGAAAAAAAAAAATCTATAGTAGTGAGCCATAGTACCTACAGGAGTATTTTTATTACTTCGATAACCAAAAAAAACTTTTTGCCCGCCCTCAACTTTGTTGCGCAAAACACAAATGTAGGTATAAATACGTACTATATTGTATGTATAACATCGAGACAACTTAAGGATAAAGAAAAATCAATTTTAGATTATTATAATAATATTATATGTTTGTACTATATTACGTGCAACACCGAACCTAATGCTATATTGAGAGTGGCCAAAAAGATTGACTAGGACCTTATAAATTAATCACAAACCTCCTTACTTATCGAAGTCTATCATTACATACCGGTTAAAATATTTCCCTCTTTATCTATTCCTTACTGTTAGAAGAAAACAGCAATAATAGCGTTGCTCATGATTAATCAACATTTGTAAGTGGAAATAATTTATAAAATAAAGAGTTTGTGTATAGGTAGCATAGCATAACAACATTACAGAATCAAAAATCTATTACTGAAATAGGAGGGTAAATAAATTAACAGAAGAGATTATTGAAAGTGAAAAACGTTAATCATAAATCCATATAATTCAAATTACATAACAGAACGTGAATCATAACTCTGTATTATCCTCTCATAATAACATTACGCCGATTTATAATGGACAATAAATCTCGAATGCAGTTTGTTTATATTACAAAATTTTACAACCAAACCGCACAACGTGCTATCTGGCCCACACACTCATCCCACGTGTCGGACTATAATAAAAGCGTGTAAAATAAAAATATTTATAACAAGCAACTGAACTGTTAAACATTCGATCGAGTGGAGTTACTTAGAACAAGGACTCATTATGGGCGTTCCAACTATTTATAGATCATAAGCATATCTAAGTTCGTATCTCGTTTTTCTTATGGGAGTATTAGTCGATTATATTTAATACTAGACTAGATGTACCCGCGACTTCTTCTGCGTGGAACCCTATGTAAAAAATCGAGTAATTAATTAGATCATCAGAATGTATTAAGTTTATTTAATTATCTAATTTTTTCTCGTACTTAAGTTGCGCCGTTATTCAAATTACAATAACTATTGATGGAGTGGACTGATTTTAATGAAACAAATACTAAGTTATGCTCGATAATATGCTTTATGATTTTCTTGATTAGGTTTTATTATAAATCCAGTACTTTAGTAGTGATGCGTGTTCATACAAACAGACATACATTTCTAAAAATGATTAAAATATATTTTATTACTTATTCCCAGAAACCTGCAACAATTTTTTTCACGAAAATCAAAAAGTACAGACACGTGACATTTAAATTCTTATATGTATAGATAAAAAATCTCGTGTCGAGGTGTTTGTGGTCGTACTTCTCTGAAATAGCTATACCGATTTTTATGAAATTTTAAATGTATATTTGGTAAATATGAGAATAGGTCGTAAAGTATAATTTATTCTTTCTAGAAGATGTTATTATACAGATGTTAAATTTTTTTGAGAATTTTTCTTTTTTGCATTTTTTTATCTGTTATCAGAAAATACACATAAATCAACATTTTTTACCTTCCTAACACTTCCCCTTAGTTTTTTTATTCACGATTTAAGTATTTTTGCATGATCAGTACGGAAATGATTCAACGGTCGTTCATATTTTAAACAAAACGAAAATATTGATATCGTTAAATAACGTTTGGCGTTACGTCTGTCTTTTCGAAATTTCTCCCACAAGTAAGTCATTCGCTAAACCACCTAGGTACTTATGTGTGAATCCCTGAATTGTTCCGTATCAAGGATGGAAAAGGTGGGAGTCGCTATAATCGGGTTTTAGGTTGTATAAGATTTTTCGAGTTTGGAAACACAATTGAAACCGGTAGGTGTCCAATTCTATGCAGACGTAGTTGCGCGGCTCAGCTAGTATAACTATACTATTATTATAAAGCTGAAGAGTTTATTTAGTTGAATGCATTAATCTCAGGAACTACAGGTCTGATTTGAAAAATGATTTCAGTGTTAGATAGCTCATTCTTGCTTGCATTCTGCATGCTTCATAGCAAAATTGTTTGAAAATCTATTTTTTTTTCTTTTTAGAGCTTCCGCTGCGTGTTAGCTTTAGCTTAAAGTAACTATTCCGCGCGGACGGAGTCGCGGGGAGAAGCTATTGGTAATATAAGTTCTAAGAAGATGTAAGTTATAAAGTTTGTAAAATAATACTTAATAAATGCGGACAAGAGAATGTTTGTTTGTAACGCTTATTATACCCATTAATTATCTCAACGGATTATCACGTCATTTTGTATATGAAAAGGTCGCAGGCTACTTCTCATTTAGAAAAAAAAATATGTTCCCGAAGATAGGAAAAATATCTTTTACTACGTTAACGCGAACCAAACCGCTGCCAAAAGCTTGTTTTATTATAAACCATGAATTTGTACATAACAAGTCGAAACTAAAAAAAAAACAATATGTTAAATGTAATTAATATCCAAATTATTCAGATAAAATATCATAAATGGCCAAAGAATGTATAGCAGTATCCGAATACAATTCATAGGTAGATACTTATAGAATTCAATTTCAACACCACACAACTTCGATAACGTATATCTGATATGCAATTTGGACAATGATATGCAATTAGGACAATTAATATTTGCATTAACCATCAAAGCCCGTATGATAATTTTTGCCCGACAGTGCTACATTTCATTCTATAATTCCATCCACCCAAACTTTCAGATTTAGGATTTTAATAGGGTATAGAAGGTGAAAGATAGTTATATATTTAATCCCAATTAGTACAAATCAATTGCCGAATCTCTATATATAATAAGTGCGTGAACGAAACAGAAGATAGTAGGGAGGGAGATCTATCAAAATATTGACCAAATTGACAGACTGACGTACAATTGCAATTTTATTTATTTACATGGTCGCATTATAAACAGAAGCTTTGGTATCATTTTCTTAGTACACCCGCACGAAGCCGGGCGGGTAACTAGTTTCTAAATAAACGCGTAGACTGAATGTTTAAATAACTAAAATTTTAACGTTCGATAAATAAAGTAACTTTATAAATAGTCAGTTAAATAACGATGCATTTATATGGAGCCAGTTCGTATATCATCGATGAGAGTCGTAATAGGCCGCACGTGGCGAACGATGCGTTTGCCCGAACATGATTTAATGTACGGGTTAAATGGAGATTAATTGTAACATTATGTAACATTGCTTCTTGTTTAAAGTTTACTGTATAAATATTAAATGTTTCGCGAAGTCGTTAAGCTTACTACGTATAAAAAATACTTTAAAATTAGTTTTTTTTTTTTCATAAGAGGCAAATGAACATGCGGGTCACCTGGTGTTAAGCAATCACCGCCGCGCCGTTCATAGACGCTAGCAACACCAGAGGAGTTGCAATTGCGTTGCCAGCCTGCGTTTGGGGGTAGGGGGTAGAATGGAGAGGGAAGGGAGGGTAGGTAGGCCTCTAGCGCTCTCACTGACCGAACGAAAAGCAACAATGCAAGCAATGTTACTTCACGTCGGTTTTCTGTGGGTCGGGTGGTATTACCCCAGGCGAGCAGACCCATTCATGTTGAAACCAGTAATAGCTTCAGCGTGGCTCTACTACAAACAATAATTACCTAATGAAGGATTTCTTGCAGTAGTAAAAAAAATCGTAAAATATTACTAACAAATAGGGTTGCCAACTTTTTTTTCAGAAGGACAGAAGTAAATATAAATATAAAATAAATGAAATAATAATTGAATAAAATATTTGAACGAAAACAATGTGTTTTTCAAATTAATTAATTTATTTATTCCCTCTTTTCTCTTCTTTCGATATGGCCTCTTGCCTATGTAGACAATTTCGCCAATGTCAAGTGTTACAAATAAACGTTTTAACATTTCAATCTAACAACATAGAATAATCTAAGATAGCAACATGTCAACATATGTTGTAGGTGGTAGAGTCACGCTGAAGCTATTACTGGCTTCAGCATGAATGGGTCGGCTTGTCCGGGGAACTACCCTGTCACAGAAGAAGTAACAGTGCTTATATTGTTGATGTTTTGTTCGGTAAGTGAGAGCGCCAGAGGCCCACCTCTACTCACCTTCTCACTTTCCTCTTACCTTCCTCCTCCCCTCCCCCAACACAGGCTGGCAACGCACCCGCGACTCCCCTGGTGTTGCAAATGTCTATGGACAGTGGTGATCACTCAACATCAGGTGATCCATGTGTTTGTTTGCCTGCTATGATATAAAAAAAGATAAATGCGAAAAGGTGATAGGAACTATTTTGTGAGAGCCATAATAAATACATATTGTTGTTAGCTTTTATCACATGCTACTTTACTATCACAATCACAACTGTCAGTTTT
Organism: Antheraea mylitta; assembly: GCA_014332785.1. Classification (NCBI taxonomy): domain Eukaryota; kingdom Metazoa; phylum Arthropoda; class Insecta; order Lepidoptera; family Saturniidae; genus Antheraea; species Antheraea mylitta. Next base: position 4,526,106 of record JACEII010000009.1, read on the forward strand.
GAAGCTAGGTTCGGAATCAAAATTGACTACGGATATTCAAATATGAAAACGTAACAAACCTACTGTTTTTTTTAATAACTTTTTTTTTGAACTGAATACGCTATTCATCCAGCAAGGTCTTAACAGCTTCACCGGACTACTAAAGCGAGCGCTTAACGCACTCAGCCGATTTTATTTGACAACTAGCTCAAGGGCACACCTCAAGGGCACACCTCGGTTTGGGCTGTTGCCTAATACATGTAATTCGGGACCTATCGGAGCTAAGCTAAGATAAATATTCATACATATATGAGTTGTTGAAACATATATACACCAAGCATACATACCTTAACAACTCTTATGTATATTTCGTATTAGATAATCAAAGTAAAATGAATTCCTATTTCTCATTACGAATGCTTAGAAGCTTATTTCAACGAACTTTTTAACTCCCTCATTAAACCGACATGAAAACTTATTTATAGTTTTCAATTACCGCCATTGTTCTAAACCACTTATCTAAAAATACTAAACGAGTAACATCTGTTCCCGTAAGCGTGCGCGCGTTTAAAAGGGAACCAACGGAATAATGAGAGTTGAACTTGATGAAGACGCGGTTAGCGCGTCATCTATCTTTGTCACATAAATGTTGTATGGCGGCGTTTCAGTGTACGTTCGTGTAGGCCCCGAGTGATGAGGACGACGAGGAATTTCGGGAGTTAGGGAATTGAATTACCGACGGAAACTTTTTGTCACATATATTGTTATTATTTTACCTCATCATTGTTTACGTTTACGTTACGTTTACTTTGGCGAGTTTTAATGCAACTTTAATTTAAATCTCACATGTAGAATAATATTTTTTTTAGATATACATACTCTATTTACTTTTCTATACCTGACACTGAGTTTTTATTTTTTTTTTTCGAAATGAAAACGCTGTTTACCTGGAATGGTCTTCACAGCTTCATCGAACTATTAAGGCGAGCGCTAAAGCCGATTTGGGATGTTTGGGCGACTAACTCAAGGGTGCACGGCACGGCACACTTCGGCTTGGGCTGTCGCCTGTTTTGTGCAAAAATCGCGACCTATCTGAGATAAACTAAGCTAAGCTATCTAGATATATCTACGTATATGAGTTAATGAAACATGCATATGTACCAAGCATGCTTGCCTCAACAACTCCTATGTGTATTTTGTATAGGGAAATATCCTCTAAACTACACAGGATAGGATAGGATAAGGAAAAATAAGGGTAGAACTCTTTGTCGTTTATTTCTCTGAATAATAAATGTTTTTATTATTGCTGTTGCGTGTAAGCGTGTAGGCGTGCACGTGTGTATAAGGTAATGTGTGTGATGTTGTAGCAGTGATGTAAGGTTTTGTGTCACTGTATCGCGTGAGCAGCGTACTCAAGTGCTCAACACCGAGGGAACGGACCTAGGCTTGAACCGCTGCCGAGGGGGGCCTAATCTGGTGCAGGAGCGAAATTTACCCCCAGACTGCGGCGGCGTGATCTGTGGGTACGCGGGCGTGGGCTGACATTGAGTAATCCCTACTAATATTATGTAAGGGGTAAGGTAAGGTAATATAATGTAAGAGTTAAAGTTTGTGAGTTTGTGACGTTGTAGGGGGTAATCTTAAGAACGAGTGGTCTCATTTGAATAATTATTTTAGTATTATATAGCTCATTTATAGGTTATAGGCTATGTATCATCACGCTAAGGCCAATAGGAGCGGAGCACATATGAAAAATGTTTCAAAATCTGGATATTTTTCTTTTTGAGAGCTTCTGCTGCGTGTTAGCGTTAGCCCAGAGTATCTATTACTACGCGGACGAAATCGCGGGCAGGGGCTATTAAGACATAAAATCGCAATAGACAAACTCATTTCGAGTTTATAAAATTAGGTAGAATAGGTTTTTTTTGTATATTTAGCAAACCTACATAAAGATTACTTATAGGTAAAATTACATATAGTAAATTATTTCTGTAGGTGGTAGAGCCACACTGAAGCTATTATTGGCTTCAGCATAAATGGGTCGGCCCGTCCGGGGTAGCATCACACTCTCACAGAAAATCGACGGGAAGTAACAGTGCTTGCATTGTTGCGTTTCGTTCGGTCAGTGAGAGCGCCGGAGACCCATATCCCCTTCCCTTCCCTCTCCTCTCCCTTCCCCTCTCTCTTCCGCCTGTTCGTTTGCCTCTTATATGATATTAAAAAAATATATAACATAAAATTATATTGTAATCAATACGGTCACAGATATGCATGGACATTACAATTCTAATTACATGCTCTACAGAAAGTATTCAATGTATGGAGTACAACTAAACACAGTTATATTTCATTTTTAAGCAAGAACTGATCAATTTACTAGTACGTTTATCGAATAAAAACTCATTTGAAATTTCAAAAGCATGTATAATTCTAAGTAATATAATAAATGCGAATGTAAGTAGCTATCTTTTTAATAAAGAACACATAAAATTCAACAGCAAAGACGCTTTTTAGTTGGATTAATTTTGAATTTTACCATTTTAAAATTGAAGAATACAGAACTTGTGTTTATCCATACTCTCACACACACAAATTAAACAAATATAACGACATCACAATTGGTAAAGGTCGTCAAGTCGTTTAAGATATAACATATAAAGCATGACACAGGAATAGACAAGCATATATACATATTATACGATATACATAGGCGCAAAAAATTTGGATATTTTTTTCTGCAATCCAAGTTCAGCCCTTTTCTTTAAGGTCCTTTACGAATTTCCGAAATTTTAACAATGGTCGAAATGTTTTATCTGAATATAACTCTTTCACAATCGACTTTATGCATATATAAATTACTACATAAGTAAGATAAGAAGCGATAATGAATGTTAAAAAACGTGAAACGTTATGCAATTAATCAAACTGAATAGTCTTCACGGGCCTCTATAGAAGCGTTGGTTAGCGCATTCAGCTGTTAACGAAAGGTCGATGTTTTGAGCTCACTCGAGGTCCTTCAATTTTTTTAAATTTTTTTTTCTACGAATATCGTCAGTACATTTTATTAATGTTATTCCAAGCATTACAGATGTAGCTCCAAATTCTCTAAAGTAAATATTATCTTTCTATTCTTACTTAGTTAAAAATTGTAACTACTTAGTTTAGTAATATAAAGTTAATCAGAATATCGCGGTTTCGATACCATATTTGAATTTTAAAAAATGTTATTTTTGTTTATTATAACCTAAATGAATAATATAATAATGATTTTCTATTAATATTGATATATATATGTCATAATTAATGAACATAAAACTAAAAAAAATTAAGTAAAATCTTCGAAATCTGGTGAAAGCAATTTGTATATCGTTCCAAAGAAAATGTAGCGAGTGAGATGTAGAGCGAAAGTACTATCTCGGCTATTTTTAGAACTTTTGGGTTTCCGCAGTGACCTCTAAAACTTTCTATCAAGCTGATCGTTTATGAGTGCTTTCTACATGATAAAATAAAATAGTCTCATACGAGCCTTGAAAACTAATTCTCGATTTCTTCGCCCCCTTCTTCTAATACATTCACTCGAAACATAGTAATTAGTCTCTCCGCAGTTGAGCGAAATATAAACAAACTCTGTATTATCTATACTAATTTTATAAAGAGGTAACGTTTGTGAATTTGTGACGTGTGAGTTTGTGACGTTGTAGGAGGTAATCTCGGGAACTACTGGTCCGATTTGAAAAATTATTTCAGTGTTATATAGCTCATTTATCGAGAAAGGTTATAAGCTATAACATCACGCTAAAACCAATAAGAGCGGAGCACCAATGAGAAATGTTTCATAATCAGCATTTTTATTCCTCTTGAGAGCTTCCGCTGCGTGTTAGTGTTAGCCCAAAAATAGCTATTACTACGCGGACGAAGTCGCGAGCAGGGGCTAGTGTCCTATATAGTACCGTACTTTTTCAGTAAATAATATTGACCCACATTATTTACAAAATCGTATTTATAAAAAACGATGCTTTCCAATTACCTTTCCAAAGGCTACAATCTATTTAAATCTTAAGAAATAATAGAGCCTACGAGAAATACCGAGAAAAGCATAATTAAAGGCCAAAAAAAATAGTCGTGTCGAGGTGAAAGATGAGGTCTTATGGTACACAAAAGGACGTCAAGGGCTTCCCTCTAAAGCTCGATGTAAAGTCAAAAGACATAAAAGAGAGGCAAGCAAAACCGAATTAATTAATGACCACCTCGGAATAATGTTACTAAATTCGTTTTAATTCATCAGACTACCTTTTCAGAGTCCCTACCTACTTATAGGTTAACTATTGTTTACCAGATTTTCCTTTTAATTCCGTTGTAGAGAGTTTTTGGCGAGATTTTACTCTATCATATAGTGGATTTTGTATTTTATTCATGATCTTGTGTTATTGACTCTATATTTTGTAAATTTGGTGGATTTTTTGGAGAAACAGGCTGGTACTGATCGTTCAAAATTTGTTGGTGTTTTACGTAATATAGTTAGTCTATTGTGTATAAGTGAAATTCTGAGATTCCACAAAACTCCCTGGAAGGTTCTAACAAGGGAGCCACCATCTTGTTGGAATATTGAAATAATCACACGTCGCTTGTACTATTATTGACTACACGACAATGACAGTAATAATCTGAAAGATTGGTTGCCAAAAAAAATTGTTGTAGCTTTCGGATATTTTTATTATGTATGTTTTGCTATTTCATCCTAAGATTTATTTTCAGTGATTTAAGAACTATACACGTAAACCTTTCTCAGAAATCACTTTACCTACTGATGAAAACCACATAAAAGTCCGTTCAGTAGTTTTTGGGTTTATCGCGAACAGACAGACAGACAGACGTGGCAGAGGACTTTGTTTTATACTATGTGATGATACACACACTATCAAATACGGTAGAATATATTAGAAATAAAAAGACAAATACAGCATTTAACGTGAAGCAGACACCAAAAAGTAGTCCGGTGCTGTTAAGGCCTTACAAGGTCAATAGTATAATCATTTCAAAAACAAAGGACATCAAATGACAGTTGAAATTCTGAAATTCGTTCATATTCAATCTAATTGGACTTCTAGTAAATATAGATTAGACACATAACACAACTTGACAAATAAACATAATAGACATAATTTTTTGTGTATTCACTTACCTAGTAGAAGTCCAATTAGGCTGAATATGAATGAATTTCAGAACCTCGGTTTTTCTCGTTCGCTTCACGTGAAATGCTCCAAACAGTATATTTTACAATATTATTTTTATCATTTTTTACATGTCACTATATCCATATTAGACGCAACAGTACCGTTAGACAATACAATAGCTCGTGTCTTCATCTTTCTGAAGCTTTGTAACGTTCGGGAAATACGAGTATATCATCAGCACATTAACGTAACTTAAGTTTCAAGCGATAGAGACCCATTGATAAAAGTTTCGTAAACTGCGTAATTTAACTCCCATTTATTTATCTTTTTTTATTAAATGCTAGCTTCTGCCCGCAACTTCGTTCGCGTGGAATAGATAGATATTTGGGCTAACGCTAACACGCAGCGGAAGCTCTCAAGAGGAAAAAATCCGATTTTTATACATTCATTGGTGCTCCGCTCCTATAGGTCTTAGCATGATGATATATAGCTTATAACCATCCTCGGACCAGTAGTTCCTGAGATTACCCCCTACAAATTCACAACGTCATAAACTTTACTTCTTTATAATATTAGTATAGATGAATACTTCTTATACCAATCCAAAAGACGACGAGCTCACCAGATTAGGCCCTCCTCGGCACCGGCTCAAGCCTAGGTCCGTTCCCTCGGCGTGGAGCCCTTGAATGCGCTGCTCACGCGATACAGTGACACAAAATCTTGCATCACTGCAACAACAGTACACATGTCACCCCCACGCACGTGCACGCATACACGCTTACAGATGAAAGTGGAAGGGTTTTGTTTCTTTCCCTTATCGAACTGAAATAGTTTGGAAAATTATCCGATACGAAATATATATATGAGTTGTTGAGGTATGTATGCTTGGTACACATATATGCTCCAAAAACTCATATATGTATGAATAATTAGCTTAGGTTAGCTCAGATAGATCGCGAATTGCACGTATCAGGCAACTGTAGTCGGGTGAAGCTGTTAAGACCTTGCAGGGTAAATAGCGTAGTCAGTTTGAAAAAAAAAAAACGACGAACTCCATAAATTCTCTTACGAATTAATTCATTGATTAGAGTTTTGTAAATAAGATAGGAAATGAGAAAGATACGGCTACGAACATAAAAAATAACAAAATAAAGTCCGTAAATGAAGCTTTATTTTTGTACCACAACACATAGACGTGTTATTTTATTGTCTTGCGCACATACGTGCTCGCACGCGCCCAATTCAAAGAGATTGAACGGTTACCTTGCGGGCGAGACTTGATTGAAATCCCTTTAATGTTACCCTCCGGGTTTTATTTTCCTGATATTCAGCGTCTTACAAATATCGTATTACAAGTTCAAAGTGACTAGTTCTATTGGTAAAGGGAATCAGTTCTACACAGAGCTAAAACGAGTTTAACGTGCAAAAATGGATCTGATTCATCGTAAATTATATAAAGACATTTAAAAATAATCACGATTTCGTACGAAATTTTTGGAAGATATTTTTGATATTTCTAACATTCCTTGCGTTTTAAATTCAGTAAATATCATACTTGAAGATTTTAAAAATACTTCCGTATCAAAATTTTTTTAAATATAAATTATCCATTTTCTTGTTGACTGTACATGCTCTTTCTAGGTGGTAGAGCCACGCTAAAGCTATTAACGGTTCCAGCATGAATAGGTCGACTTGTCCGGGGTACTACCACCCTCTCACAAAAAACCGATGTGAAGTAACAGTACTTGTATTGTTGCGTTTCGTTCGGTCAGTGAGAACGCAGGTGGCCCATCATTCCTCCCCTCGCCCTTCCTTCCTCACCTCCCCCTTCCCTTCGCCCCAAACACAGGCTGGCAACGCGCTTGCGACACCCCTGGTGTTGCAAGTGTCTATGAACGGTGGTGATCATTTAACATTAGATGACCCTCCTGTTCGTTTGTCTCGTATAACATAAAAAAAGTTTTGTTTTTTCAAAATTTTTGATTGCAGTTTGGAACATTTCGAAACACCAAGTACAGTATGCTAAGATTATTGTTCTTAAGATACTTGATCTCATTGTAACGTCCAATAAATAAAAGATAGGATACACAATGTAATTCCAAGGTATAAAGTACCGAAAATAAAACTTTGTATACACTAGTTTAAATACATTCCCACCTGACTTCAATATATTTCAAAAACGACAGTAACAGCTAAGGTTTTTGGGATGTATTGACAGTTTCCATAATCTACTTTCACGCTTCGTTTCATATATTATATGTTTGATGGGCGGTATTATGACGTGAGCTTCTGTACAGATGATTGCACTTTTTAATATAAATGGGAGTAAGACTATAGTAACATCAGTTATTTTCAGCAACTCCATTTAACTTAATATTTCAGGCCTCCCACGGCAGCGGCTTCAGCCTAGGTTCGATCCCTTGGTAGGGAGCCCTTGAGTGCGTTGCTTGCGCGATACGGTGACACAAAAATATACATCACTGCTACAACACTACACGATCACCCCGACACACGTGCACGCCTACACGCTTACACATGAAAGTGGAAGGGTTTACTTTTTTTCCCTTATCGAACTGAAAAACTCTCAATTTTCCGATAATAAATATATGGAGGAGTTGTTGAGGCGTGTATGCTTGGTACACATATACGTTTCAACAACTTATACATATATGAATAGTTAGCTAGGTCAGCTAAGATCGCGATTTTGCATGCAACAGGCAACAGCCAAGCCGAGGTGTGCCCAGCACCCTTGAGCTGGTTGCCAAAATAAAATCGGCTGAGTGCCTTAAGCGTTCGCCTTAGTAGTCCGGTGAAGCTGTTAAGAAGACCTTGCTGGGTCAATAACGTAGTCACTTCGAAAAAAAAAAATTATATCCCTTGGGAATAGTATATTTTTTGGATGAATACGTACATACTTTTCTATGTCCTTGCGGACGCATATTCAAAGTTTTCATGATGAACAGTTTAATAGTTCAAACGTGGACGCGTAACAAACAAACCAACATTCTTATATATACTATTAGTTAGGATGACAATAAAAGTAAGAAAAACTGAATTTACTAACTTAGTCAATTTTGCTGAAATTGGAGATTTCATTGTAAGATCAAACGAGGAAAAAAACATTTGGATAAAGCTAAAAAACATTGGCTTTTTTTTTAATGAGTACGCTGTTGACCTGGGAAGGTTTTTATACAGCTTCACCGAACTACCGAGGCGAGAGCTAAAGGCACTCAGCCGATTTGGGATGTTTTGGTGACTAACTCAAGGGTGCACTGCACACCTCATCTTGGGCTGTCGCGTTATTTGTGCAAAAATCACGACCTATCTGAGCTAACCTAAGCCATCTAGATATACGTATATGAGTTATTGAAACATGCATGTGTACCAAGCATGCGTGCCTCAACAACTCCTATGTGTATTTTGTGTCGGAAAAATTCCTCTAAACAATTTAGGATAGGATAGGGAAAAATAAAGCTAGAACTCTTTGTCGTTTATTTCTCTGAAAAAGAATAAACAGCGTGTAAGCGTGTAGGCGTGCACATGTGTATATGTAGGTGACATTGGCATCTTGTAGGATTATGTAACCAGAGAATCAAAACAATAATATTAACTATGCTTCTCGGTTTTACTCGCATTTAATTATTTAATTTTTTTAGTAACTGTCGACACAGTCAGTAAGCTAGAACAAATTCCGTATAACGCATATTTGTTGTATAGAAAGTCGACCACGTACTTTAATTTTACCGCATAGGACCTTAGTAACATAGGCATTCATAGTTCGGCCTTTGTCGGTGATTCTTAACGTTCGTCACACTTTTTCACTTACAATTTATATTTTTATTACTCTTGAGGCATGTAGAGTCATGTTATTAAGCCTATAACGCTTCTCAAATATTGGGTTACACAGTACGACTGGCGGGTACTGAGAATGTCTCATTTAGATAATCGAAAAAAAAAACAATTTTTCTCGAACTCTCTAACATTATAGTACAGATTAATATTAAAGTATAAACAACAGTGATAAAATGATTTCACTGAGAGAGAAAAAAAAGTGCTTTAAAAACCGTGATAATTAGTTTTCCACGGCTATTACGTGCGGGCGAAAAAAAAACACCATTTCATTTGTATTTTAATTTACATCGTCCGTAACCTTCTTTATGAATAAAACAAAACGAAGCTCAAAAGGATTGTTATTGTTATATTTACAATAACATTTTTATTCACTTCCCTTTTGTTAAAAGTTCTCTGAAAGAATATCATGTGGGATGTTTATGTTTTCAAGATTTTTGTTTATATCGATCTTGTTTTTGTCTTTTTTCCTTACCATGACCGCCTGCGCATTTTCTACCTTTCTACATTTTTCTTCGTTAGGTATTCAGTAGTGTTAGTTTTGACACGAATCTCTTTAACGTGGTTAACTGAGAGAAATCGTCATGTAAGGAAAAAGAGTTATGCCTCCTTTTTATGGTTTTCTATCTCTCTTTCTAATGTATATGATTGGGTGTGCGTGCCAGTATCAAAATTCGATCATCATGCGCTGTCGCTTTCTTTATTTATATTGTTTTTTTTTTATAAATAAATATATTCCTAAAATATTAAATGACACTATTTGAAATGATTTTTTAACTTACGTTAGGGAACTCCTTTTCTGGCGGGATAATTTTTTAATCTTTTGTTAATATGTAACACTAACTGGCAGCCGCTAGCTGGCTTGGTTCTCATGAAAATGCCATGTGCCGTAAAATTTTACCCAAAATACGTTTTAGGCTGTGTTTTATGTTATTACTTGAAATTTTGTTATTACTACATAATACCCTATACATACTTACCATTTTACAAATTTTGAGTTACCTTTATTAAGTTAATTGTAAGATGATTACTGCTTAGTTTCTATGGACAAGCGTAATGATTTATGGAGCATAGATAATATTCTAAAATTGCTCTCTCTGTCAGTCCACATATTGCAATATTGTGAACTACCTTTTTATTAATTTATAACTAAACATTATTTATATGTACAGATTAAATAACGAGCTTAAAAGATTGTATTTATTTAAAGCTATTCTAGTGGGTTGCATATTATACCCAATTATGCGCACAAAAATAATATTCAAAGTAAATTCAGCACAGTAAAATAAGAAAGATCTCGCAAAGGAAAAGTGGGGAAACGAAAGTAGAAAGATTTTAAGCAATATCGTTAAATAAACTAGATTTGAACTTTGTTTGTTAAAAGCGTACACGGAACTACACTTAGCGTAAATACCATTACCACATTTTAAATTTTGACTTTAAATTTAAGTAACTAGTGAGAGATAAACAATTTTGCTCGACTTAATGTCAACATTTTTTGTTTTCTGTAAAGTTTCATTTGTAGACAAATAATTTACAAAAACATTGCTAAAACTATATGGGTTTCAAGTACAAAGAATCTGAGAGACCTTAAAGTTAACTACATAAAAATTGATAATAATGACGAGGACCTCATAAACTTATCCATTCTGTAGTTCGGTGAAGCTGTTAAGACCTTGCTAGGTCAATAGCGTAGTCAGTTCGAAAAAAAAAAGGAAAAAAAATATCCATTAACAAAAACATTTTCTTCTTGGTACATGACATTAAAAACATGTTCCACTTGGTAGAGTGGTAAAACTAAAATACTTAATTATTTTTTATCGAATTCGAAAGGAGTATTATAAACTTGCTACCGTGGACAGAACATCTTAAGATGAATATTTTTCCTTTAACAATTATTTAGTCTGTATAGCAATGACTTTGATTTTTTATTTGATGAAATACCAATTGTTATCATCATCATTATCCCTATCCCACCTAAGTAGGGTCGGCACAAAATGTTTTCTTTTTCCATTCTCTCCTGTCAGATGTCATCTCAGTATTCACACCTTTTACTCACATATCATTTTTCGCACAGTCCATCCATACCTTTTTCGCTCTTCCTCTACTCGTATATCCGTCCACTATCATACTCAACACTTTTCTAGTCACATGGTTTTCATCTCTCCTCATGACATGCCCATACCATGCTAACCTATTACTCCTCAGCTTCTCTGTCACTGGTGCTATTTTCAAACTTCCTCTGATATACTCATTCTTAATCTTATCCATTCTAGTTACACTACACATTCACCTTAACATTCGCATCTCTGCCACATGTAATTTTTTCTCATCCGTCTCTCTCGTAGCCCAGCACTCAGATGCATACAGCATGACCGGTCTTATCATAGTTTTATAAACCTTCCCCTTATGTTTCAAAGGCAATCGGGTGTCACAAGCTACCCCAGACATATTTTGCCATTTCGTCCATCCTACATTTATCCTATTTCTCACGTCCTTTATTTACAATGCCACCGTCGTTTTGTATCAATGAACCAAGATACTGAAAATTGAAGCAGGCTGGTAAGGATACACCATTTAAGGCTATAGGAGAAAAACTAGATGTACCACCGAAATCGCAAAACAAATGTTCAGTGTTTGTTCTACTCATTTTCAAACCAACATTCTCCAGTCTAAATAAAATAAATGTATGTTAGAAATTTGAAATTCCCATCCGGAGAGAAATAAATGATTCAAATATATGGAAACATATTTGACAATTCTGTTACAAATTTGTTGCCTGATTATTATACAATCCGAAGATTTCGTATATTTTTCATAGTTAAATACTTTATTTTGATCGGTAAACTAATGAGAGAGTAATTTAGTAAAACTACTTTGATAAGAAGATATATATAATTATGCAAAGACATTCTTATAAAGGGCGTTTGAAAGTTTTCATAACTAATTTTAAGAACTGTACTTTGTAGCATGTTACAAAAGTCTACCATAATTATCAGGCTAAAGTGTTCCATTTCCAAGAAAATAATTATCGCTAGAGCAAACAGTAAGGAATCAACAAATAATACTAAAACCACTTCAAACACCAGTCCTTTAACCATAACACAATCCAACAATTACGTATATATTCTTTTGAAGTCGAGTGTACGCGACTGAATTATTTAACGTTCTGAGAAATCACTCAAAGAGATCGTTTTACGAGAGAAAAAAAACTGACAGAGGCGAAGGATAGAACGACATTTATGTCCTTGGGACGTATGAGCCATACGTTTCACTTTACGACTGTAACTATTCCAGGGTTGCCAGATTATATGTCGAAAACTTCAAATTTACAGTAAAGGTTCGATCTTAAGGTTACCTAACAGAAAACCTTTTTTTTTTTTTTTTTTTTTATTAACGTGGGGAAATCCCTAACGGATACGCTACCCTCCCGGGGGAGAGGGTAGGTGATGTCCGATTCGCACGGACTAAAACCCCACGGTGTACCGTCCGCCGCATGGTAGGGGCAGCCAGGGATCGAGCATGCTCACTGACCTGAAAACTGCCCCTGCGGCAGCCTGGCAAATGAACACCAGGCGTCGCCCTACTATAGAGAGGCTACTGGGTACACGACTATACTAAACTACATATACTATGACAATTTGATGCAAAATTTTCGTAAATGAATCTAAACCAATTATTTTATGGATACCATTTTTATAATTAATATTTAATACTCAGGGAAGCGCGCTCGTGACAGCTAGTATAGAAGTTAACTTGCTACACTACTCTTAAGAAAAATAATAATATTTTAAGAAATATAAAACAATGATCATTATTTATTGAATCTACTCGTTTCTCATGGTTATATCACATTATTACGTTATTACTATATGGCCTTTATAATTCTATATATCTACTAAGACAAATAGAAATTCAAGTCTTTTGAAAAACAACCTTACTTAATGCCATAATTAAACTATAATTTGAATTACAGTATCTTGAAATTTAATTTTTTACTTTTATCCTACAATATAATAGTAGGATACTATACGGACATTTAAAGTATCTTGGTTATATTTAGTAATTATGTTTCCAATGCCATTAATTAAAAAGTTATAACAGCTCTGAATACTGCCCGCATATAATAAAATCGTCAACGAAGAAAACTAAGCCAAATTTTGTTTTAACCCAAATATTTTCGTAGTTGCCAACAACTTCTTTTTGGGATCGAAACTTTCAATCTCAAACTTTATACCGTAAATTTAAGGAAAAGTTTATAACTCAGCAACCCTTTAAGAAACATTGTTAACGGTCAAATAGTAGACGAGTCTAAACGACTGATTTACGTTCTTTCCGTTGAACAACATAAAGAATACAGCTGTGGACATATTTACCGGTTAATGGGACGTTTGACTTTTACAATACCATTTGAACAGCGTGTTTGATTCTGGAGGGATCATTAGTCTTCAATTTAGGCTAACCTCTGCTTGCAATTTTATATATGCACAATTTTACGTAGTAACGTGATAATTAAATTAATCCATGTATAATTACATCGCTTTCGCTCGTGTTACTGAAGATTGGATTTCTGCTTCGGGAACAGTACTTTTTTGTGGTCGAAAGGTTGTCTATACCGGCTACATCTACATCGAAAGCTATGGAACAATCTTCGAACAACTTTGTTCCCTCCTTTCTATGATTTGGGGTCCTTCAAGCGTAACGTGTCGTGATATATGGAAGGAATACATCGATAAGCGATAAGTTAACAAAGGTATATGGTACAAAACCTTACAACCTACTGTGCTGCACTATAACTGGTTTCAATCAGTCGAACGGAATTGTACTACCTTACAACTCTATTCAGGGCATATTCCACTGAATATTTTTTTACATTTAATGACATTGGTCACCAAATTGTGAAATATGTAATATTGTAGAAGATGAGTACCATATAATGACTGAATGTAAACGTAACCAAACCCTACGACTAGCACTGGAGAATTAAATTAATGACTCATTCAAATATTACTGCTTTATGTAATGCCATTCTTGCTATTCTGACATCCGAGGAAGCAAGAATTCTTTACAGATTGGTTATGTCTGGCATTATTAAAACGGTTTTGGAACATATGTAGGTGGTAGAGCCACGCTGTAGCTATAACTGGTGTCAGCATGAACGGGTCAGCTCGTCCGGGGTAGTACCACCCTCTCACAGAAAACTGACGTGAAATAACATTTTTGCGTTTCGTTCGGTCAATGAACGTGCTGGAGGCCCACATCCCCTTCCATAGACTCCCGTGATGTTGCAAGTGTCTATGGATATCTATTTGCCTCCTATGAGATAAAAAAACGGTAAATTATTAACTATGTACTTATTTTATTTTGTTGGTAATCATCGGGCTGACATGGTCAATTTGTGACAAAAGAAGCCCTTTTACAAAAAGGAAAAAAATGTGTCGGTTCATTTCAAAATGCGTTAAATCCAAGTTTAATCATTCATATAACATATTTATTTTTATTGAGATTCACAGTTTTTATACACCGAGAAAGAAGTTGAAATTTTGCCGTACATAAGGTTTTTAGTTCTTTATATTTTACTTCTACAACATTTGATGATCTTGAAAGATAACGTAAAATATAAGAAGCGGCTAAAATTTAATTTAATTTATTTTTAAATACGTCTATATTATTATAAAACATTATTACTAACTCCTTTTTTATCTCATCTCCATTTATTGAACTAGTCTTTAAAATTTATACAGACATTTTGTTCACCAAGGGTTATACTGAATTTGGTCGCCTAATAGGTGCCTTGTTTCGGCTAACCGTGGAGCCTTTGTTCGCAAACGCCCTTTAAGTAAACTTTGGTAAACCACATACGAATTAAGCACCCTTGTTAATACTGTAAGACCGCAGAATGTGACCAATTCTGAATTATTTAATCGTTTCTAGTTAATAAGAAGCTGGACAACAATTACAGAAGTATAATAGTAAAACGTATGTATCAATCAAAATTTAAAAAATTGAGACAATGATATTATAATTGAAAGGCTGTAGATAAAACAATGGAATATCTATGTTCTTTAAAAACAAACATAATATGAAATATTTGATTCAAAATTACTAACATTAATCTGGTTTTCACATATGTTGGTACTGGGAGCTACAGCTATATTCACCTTTTACAGTTTATTAATCTATCACACATATGGCCGCACAAACTGAATACGAAATATCAATATATACGTACACGGGCAACTATAGGTACCACCCGTTGCTAAACTGCCGCAAGCGTAATACGTCACAAGGATGTCGAGATCATCGGTGACGAGAACCAATATTTTTTTCCTATCAAAAGTTGCTCAATGCCACGAATAAAGTTTTTAATTTTTTTTTTAATTACCCAACTATTCCCTAGAAAAATCTCCCAAAAATTTCAGTAAATTAACGCGAGCGAAGCCGCGAGCAAAAGTTGGACATAAATGTATAAGTATATAAACGTAAAGGGAGTCGCGAGCGTCTGCTAATATTTTTTATGATTATGTAAAAAAAAAGGGTATATCGTAAAGACACACGATAGAAGCGAAACTTCTGTATTACAGGAAAAAATAAACAATTGCCAACGTGAAGCGGTGTTCTTAGGTTATCAACCCCCTTCCAAGTACCTAACTGACTGACGGCGAGCGACGTTGCTTAACTTCGGTGATTGCATGAGAACCGGTGTTTTTAGGTACGTAGTCCGGTGAAGTTGTTAAAAGACTTTGCTAGGTTAATAGCGTAATCAGTTCGAGAAATATAACCGGTGTTTTCAACACTCTACCCGAGACAGTATACACCCATAACACTCTTCATCACACAAAAAGGTAGCGGATCCGAATTTAAAATACCTACCAAATGAAGTTTTACTTCAATGAAATATCACTATCTATATATCTACTGAAATTGTATGACATATGTGCACTCTATGAGAGTCATGGAAATTTGTTAATCCTAATCATCAGTACAGCAATGAAGTATGAGAATTTAGTTTCACCCACGACAACACATCTATACCTAGACTGCTAATATTTCATATACAACTTTAAGATGAATGTTGAATATTTCGCCTAAACCTGAGGAAGCGGGTGTAAATTTAGATTGAATTAGATAGAAATTAATTGAATGAAAATGAATTTTAAATAAGTGATAGCTTAGTCACTGACGTAGGTTCTTATCCTTGTAAATGAGTCCGGAGCTTTCGGTGACGGAAAACATCTTGATAAAACCTTAGCCTCGTCACAGTATACATATAAGAGACAGTAGGTACAGAAACTACCTATAAATGCTCGTACTGGCACACTCACATAAACATGCGCATCAACGAGATCCCTAAGCGGTTTTCGCGGTGCTATCCATAAAATACTGTTCAAAACCTCTCGTTGATGCGAATATTTGTGTAAGTGTGCCCTTTTTGAGTGTTTCTTGGTAGTTTTCGTATGGTCTCATATATATACTGTGGCATCGTGGCAGGGTTTTTCCAAGCTCGCCTTACTAGATACTACACTCAGATTTTCAGACTTAGCAAAACTAGTAATAGTTTTTTAGTTAATAGTGTTAGGTTCTACAATAAAGTCCCAAAGTATGTTACCGATTCACCGAACTATAAATTTTAGCACCATGTCAAGCTAGTTTTGGTGTCAAAAGTATATTATAGAGTGGATCAATATGTGAACGATGGTGATGTCTGGAATTGACTCCTCTCTGTGCATCGACTAAAAGCGATCGTATGATGTATTGGAAATATATATTAAAAAAAATCTACCCTATCAAGTTTCATGCCGGTTCTTCTCCATGTCTGGATAGTTTTCCAAAACGGTGGTAGTTTTGAAGTTCATAAGTGCCTTATTAGAGCCTAAACTGAATAAAGTATTTTTCATTTAGAAAATGTGACGTCAAGCAATTCTACTCGTAGATGTATTCTGCTAGCTGCTCTTGAGAGCCAGTCTCACTCCTGGCTTAGCATGTTTATCATCTTAGACCACACCGTTATCTAATTACATGTGAGTTTCTAGTCTAACGCTATCACCAATAAAGTATAAATAAAAAAGTCTGTTATTATTGCACGCTTGTATTTTAGAAATCATTTTACTGTACTTAATCTATTACTCACGTGCACAAAAGCTAGTAGTTGCTTCATTCACCGAATATTGGCTGCCTATATAAATATATTGTCGATGATTTTCAATAATGATAAAGAATTGTTTACGAGTAAATTAATATTATCTAGCGAAAAAGACAAAAACAAATATTCGGTTACACTTATTTTTGTCTCTTATAAATAACAACATTTCCTTTGTAAGAATATATATTTTTTTATTTCGAAATATCAAGATTTCCATAGAAATTGTACCGTAAAAGATAAAACATATTCTTTATGTTTTATTGTTTACGACCAGCTTGGTACGTGTCTTGCATAATATGATTGACAAGTATAAACATTTTCTTGTACAAGTTGGTTGTATTTATAATAATTTTCTTATAAATTATACTACAGTTTATTTAATAAGAAATAAGATTCACAATCTTAACTTCTCATTGGGACCGTAATAAATTTTATATCATCACTGTGATTTTTACTGTAAAACAAGGAAAAATATTAGCTTTACAACAAAAATATACACTTGTAATTAAAAAAAAAAAAAAACAAATTCCAACATTGAAAAAATTGACATATATAAAAATAGATATTAATATGTATGTGAATTTATCAAACTCCAAGGCAATTCAACCAATCACCATGATATTTACGGTTTAGGATATAACCTAGGTTTTTTTCATGAAGGTTTTGTCGTATCCATTTTCTCTAACTCACAGCTAGATGGCACTAAGTTATATATATTATTATTACACTATGTATAGTGTAGACGGTTACTAATGATATATGAACAGTAAAGAAGATTTTTAATTCTTTAAAAAGCGTGGCATGCAATTTTAATGGAGCAATAAATACATATATCAATTTATATAGAATATTAATCACACGCTTTTGAACGTGACATATTCCATGGACGAAAGAGAGTGAGTAGTACTTTGTTGACTCATGTTACGGCATGTAGTCCTCATGAAAGAGATAGAGAAAGAGGTCTCTGTCCCTTTTCGCTGTCGACAAAGTAAGTACCGGAAGGCTGTAAAGTGGCATGTGAGTGATGGGTTCTGACAAGTCTGTAACTTGTGTATATCTACAGATGCTAGATGGGACGAATAGCCTTGCGTACGCCTCTGTCAGTTTATTTATGTCCGGCGATACCCAAACCTTACTTATGGTCGAATAACGCCGACCTTGATTATTTAACGATTTATTGAAAAGTATTTTGCAACGAGCTGGCTGATAACATTCTCTAGCTTTTTAGTTAGTATTCTCTCACATAACTATTTCGAATAGCCCGCAAAGAAAAATTTACCTATGGTAAATTTCTTCATATAAAAAATAATAGAGTGCTATGCGTTAATTAGAATATATATCTTGGATTTAAAACAAAATCGACCTTATCGTAGATTTCCAGTTATAATTTCTGAAAGCGTTTCAATGATTCCAAAATATAAAAATTCTAAACAGGCTTCTAACGCATGGATAGTAACTTTGACTAATGAGTCATTAGTTCACAGGTTTTTTTTTTTCGAACTGTCTACGCTTTTGACCTAGCATGGTCTTGACAGCTTCACTGGGCTACTAAGGCGAGCGTTTAAGGCACTCAGTCGATTTTATTTTGACAGCTAGCTCAAGAGTGCCCGGCGCACCTCGGCTTGGGCTGTTGCCTGATTCATGCAGTTCGCGACCTATCTTTTTTTTTCATACTTATATGAGTTATTGAAACATATATGTGCACCAAGCATACATATATCGACAACTATATGTATTTTGTGTCGGATAATTTCTTAAACTATTTCAGTTCGATAAGGGAAAAGGAAAAAACTCTGCCACTTTCATGTGTATGCGTGCACGTGTGTGGAGGTGATGTGTAATGTTGTTGCAGTGTTGTAAGATTTTGAAGTTCACAGGTTAGATTTCCTACATTACTTCTTTATGATAAATATATTTGCCAGTTCTATCTCGAGGATAGATAGTTATATTTATGTATGTATACCAACATCAGCTATTTAATATTCATATACCAGCTAAGCTTAGTTTGGAAGTTATAAAAGGGAATTTAGGTGTTTAACTTTTTTTCTAATTAACGTAAATTATTAACACAATATATTATATTTAGAATACATAGTATATTTCAGTATTTTTCAACGTTGTCACTTTTGTCAAATAAAATACCTATTTGTGTTATTATTATCATACCTCACGACGGTAAATGTCTTAGAGGGAAGTCAAGAGAAAGATGCAGGGACGTTATTCAGACGTTCCTCGAGGGGTGAGAAAATGTACTCCATAATTGACAGGCGTGAAAGATAAAATGTGAAGTATTTCACTTGTACAACAAAAAAGTATTCTAGGTTTTTTTTTTCAAATAAGATCCTGTGTACTCTAGTTATTTTTAAGTAAAAAATACATCCAGTAATATTAAGCGACCAACATAATTCGGAAATTAAAATGAGAAAAATTATTACAAATTAAGAATATTTAAGACAATAAATATTAAAGTTCTCGTAAATTTTTTTGGACGCTCTGAATATAACCGTGAGTTCGGGCTGGCTCGTAATAAAGACCAAATCGACATTTATTTGTCCTTATGTTTTCTCAATATTAGTCTCATTACATAGTTCCCTACCGTGTCTGTCTCTCTGTTTATTCGCGATAAATCTAAAGACTACTGAACGGATTTTCATGCGGTTTTCATCTGTGGATAAAATTATTCATGAGAAACGTTTTAGTGTATAATTTGTCAAGGATATTTCTATCTTATATTTCTAATCAGGGCGAGAAAGCGTCTGCCGGGCCCGCTAGTTATACATATAATATATATGTGATGCAAACTTAGCTGCTAATTACCTAGTTTCGAATTTGTCTTCAATTATATCCATGCACACTAGCACGAAAAATTTTGCGCACAGAAAAAGAATAATTAAACCGTGGATTACTCCCGGACTGCTCCGATGTATAAGAAACCGAGATAGATTGCACATAGAGTCAAGAAAATGTCCAAATAATATTATATTAAAAACATCCTATTTACGCTATCGCAATTTTTGTAATCACCTTCTGAGAAAATTAAAGACTGAATATGAGAGAATAGAATTCGCCAAGGCCAAACATAATCCTAAAGCTACCTGGGATGTTATAAAAAAGGTCACCAATACTGCACACGATCGAACTCCTCCTCTCGAGCTCCTTAAAAAAGGCGAAGATCCCATGATTTCCATTAATCTGGTAAATCAATTTTTTGTCAATACTGGAAAAACCTTATTTGATAAATTAGGTTCAACTAGTAACAAGGTACCTAGAATACCAACTATCTCCTCTTCTGTATCCAACTCGTTGGTCATTTTGGGAACTGATGACTATGAGGTTGCCGGGATTATATCTGGACTCCGCAACCATTGTGCTGTTGGTTGTGACTCAATCTCGACATATATCCTTAAAGCTGCGTGTGATGTCTTGTGTCCGCTAATTACTCACATATGTAACCTGTCTTTAAGTACTGGTATTTTCCCAAAGGTATTTAAGAGGGCACTTGTTCTTCCTGTTTATAAAAGTGAAGACAGAGATGTAGTCAATAATCATAGGCCTATCTCAATTTTACCTGCTATGTCCAAAATCCTTGAAAAAATCTTGTGTAATGCCTTAGTGAAATTTCTTACGAAATATAACATTATATCTGATAATCAGTTTGGCTTTAGAACTTCGAAATGTACAAAAGATGCAGTGGTTGGGTTTATAGATATTGTGACTAAAAAACTAGATGAGAAATATAAATACCTAGGTATATTTTTGGATATTTCAAAGGCTTTTGATTCTGTAGATATCCCTACTCTGTTATATAAGATGGTTAAGATAGGTGTGCGTGGAAATACCCTTAGTATTTTCAGGGACTATCTTGCGGATCGAACTCAAAGAGTTGTCATTGATAAATACAAAAGCTCTGAAGAGTACGTCTCGTTTGGAGTTCTCCAGGGTAGCATCCTGGGTCCTATACTTTTTTTAATTTATATTAATGATCTGTGCCGGTTAAATGTTCCAAATTGTCATATATTCACGTTTGCAGACGATACTGCTTTGTTGGTCTATGGAACTTCTTGGTCCGAAGCGTCATCTAATGCGGAGTTTGTCCTTAAACTTGTAATGTCATGGCTTTCAGAAAATTCACTTACGTTAAATGTTAGTAAGACAAAATATGTAGCCTTCAGCTTGAGTTCCCTAACCCGTCCTCTTGAAAATTCACTATGTATTAAAAGTCACACGTGTTCATTAGGAACTATATGCAATTGTCCAGCATTGGAAAGGACAAACGTGATAAAATATCTAGGAGTTCATGTTGATGAATTCCTAAGATGGAACCCTCAGATAATTGCTTTGGTCAATCGGACGCGGAAATTAATATACATATTCAAAAAATTAAGAGACTCCGCTGATTACCAAACTCTCAAGACTGTTTACTTTTCGTTATGCCAGTCACTGTTATCATACTGCATTCCAGTTTGGGGTGGTGCTTCAAAGTCTAAATTTATTGCACTAGAAAGAGCTCAAAGAGCTGTTCTAAAAGTAATGTTATCTAGACCAAGACCATATCCAACTAAAAAACTATATTCAGAGTGCCAAGTCCTATCGGTTAGACAGCTTTTTATACTTAAAGCTACCATCCGCAAGCATTCAACTCTGACAGTAGACTCTGTAAACGATTTAAATCATCGATATAAAACTGTATCTTTAGTCCCAAAGCACCGAACAACTTGCGCTGAAAAACAATATTATATACTGAGTTCTAGACTGATTAACAAGATTGACAGATTGTTAGATATTACACATTTAAACAAGCATAGATGTAAAATGAAGATTGAATCTTGGCTTCAAAACTTAGATTACGATGAAACGGAAAAAATATTACTGGCAGATATATAAAGAGTAGTAACTCTCAAGACTTAATTTTTTCACACAGGTATCATTAATTAGGAATCATCAGTTTGAATGATTACTTTATAGAATAAGACCTCTTTTATATAATTTAACATAAATATATTTTAGCACTAATTCTTAAGTATATTTAGATTGTTTTTATCATGCATTTGTTTTTGTATATAGCTTTTTAAAATATTTTATCCACTGCGGTTGTGTAACGTGACCATGAATAGTGTCATAATGTGTACTGCCACCTGAGATACAGGATTACCTAGTTTAGGTGACAGCGGTCATATGTAGAATCCATCAATTTTTTATCTACCTTTTGATAGTTTTTGCGATTCATAATTCTAGTTTGATAAGTTACATAATATTTTTTTGTAATTTTTATGATTTATTGTGTACTGATGTTAGCATATTGTATATTACTGTAATAATCTAGTATTACTTGTAAAATAATAATACAACACCGTATTGTACTGTAAAAAAAAAAAAATATAATACGTATTCATCCCTTTATGTTCTTTTCAACTATAGCCATAGAGGTCAAAATTTTGGCAAAGGCTGTTAATGGGAATTAAAAATGACTGAATAAAATACACATTCTTATTTCGAAAGCAAATATTCGAAACTCCATTGCCAAACTAAAGAAAGCAATATATTATAGAAACTTCTTGCATGTATAACAAAAAGCGACCCAGAAAACTTAAAACAATCCCCGTTGGCAGACTTCGTTAGACTAGTAATGTTTGTATGAGAACGTGGGTATTGTTTGTAAACGAGATCAAGTTAAGAACTTTACTTCGATCGTACGTTCTCGAAGGTTCATTAAAGATGAGTCGTTCTTCAAAGGAAGAGCACCACTAAAGCTGGCGCAAAGCTGAAAACTAATTAAAGGCTGTATTTATGCATTCATGTGTATGTACATTATTTTGATCATTGATATTTTTTTGTTTCATTTTTGGCAACTAATGTTCCAGATTATTACTACCAATGTCGAGTAGCCTTGAACCTTAAACAGGTAGTCCGGTGAAGCTATTATGACCTTGCTAGGTCAATAGCGTAGTCAGTTTGAAAAAAAAATGAACCTTGAACAGATTTTTAATGATATTAAATTCAAATACTTATATTGATTTTTGTGTTTATTATTCTTAACAATTTTATATTTAAAGAAAAGGTTTTCTTATGAAAGTCTTATGACACTCATTTGGAAAAACTAGCCTAAACCTAAAAGGGTGATAAAAAAATAAAGTTATTCACTCTGTTTTATTTTTTATTATTTAAAAAAGCAAAGAGAATTTGGTAAACACAATTAAAAGCGTTAGCCGAAA
This sequence comes from Antheraea mylitta, assembly GCA_014332785.1. Lineage (NCBI taxonomy): Eukaryota > Metazoa > Arthropoda > Insecta > Lepidoptera > Saturniidae > Antheraea > Antheraea mylitta. The sequence goes on from JACEII010000009.1 coordinate 4,549,463, forward strand.
GTAAATATTAATTATATCGTTGGAGTTGTTTTTTTTTTTTATTTTTAATGAAATTCAGATGGTTGTATATGGTATATGTATACGATTTGATCTCACACGCCATATATATATTAGCATGATTACGGTGTTTTGTATGTTTTATACAAATTTATTCTGGGTATTTTGGAAACTGCTCTAACGATTTGTATTAAATTTTGTATTTGGATAAGGTTTAGCTTTTAGTCTTTATTTATATTAGTGTCGTTTCTCAGTAAATGCAATTTAACACAAAAAAAAAACATTTTTATAATGAATTATTAGAGTCTATATCATACAGCGTCATCTAGTTTTCTTTTTGGTACATGTATTATTGGAAAGGTACTTCAAAAATTTGTGAGATAGCTCTATATGATATTATCGATTAGTGAACAGGTATAGCAAATACGTTTACCCTACATCCAATAGAAACAATGTAATCATTGTGTTAACCAACCGAACGAAATTCGGTCGTCCGGGTCCTCCAGTAATTAATTGAGATAGTAGGGAACTGTAGCCAGCAGGCCATAACCATCAGGACTCTAACACGTAGACTTTTATTTAGTTTGCCCCGTTTTGGTATCGACCGTTTGGTATTGTACATTCAAAAGTCAAAAGCAACGAATATCCGTGAATTGTTTAACACTGTAGTCGCCGTTATTTTAGACTGCGTTAATCATCAGATATAGTGCCGTTTGACGTGCTATGTATAGTAAAAAACAACTCAATTTATGTGCTGTACTTCCCAATTCTATAAAAATAAATATTAAACCGCTTTTCTATAATGAAGCCAATATAGTTCTGTAGATGGTAGAGCCACGCTGAAGCTATTACTGGCTTCAGCATGAATGGGTCGGCTCGCCCAGGGTAGTACCACCCTCTCACAGAAATCCGATGTGAAGTAACAGTGCTTGCATTGTTAAGTTTCATTCGGTCAGTCAAAACGCCGGAGGCCCACCTCTCCTCTCGAACATAGGCTGGCAACGCACCTGCAACTCCCCTGGTGTTGCAAGTGTCTATGGACGACGGTGATCACTTAACGTCAGATGATCCACCTGTTGGTTTGCCTCTTATGATATAAAAAAATTATACTTTACTATTTGTATTGTATCAACATTTTTTTATGTCCCATAAGATGTAAATATGTTAAAATAAAGAACCTTGTAAAGAACACACGACTACTAAACCATATCCGCCCTAAAACAAAGACCTAGACGATTTTAAACGTGTCTCAAATTTTTTTGCATTGGCCATATGCCACGAAGGGTGACCATATGGTGCATGATCGTTGGATTTTGCACGCATTTTTATGCCATTGTTACAACACGGATCGCGACGTTGACTTTAGAGAGAGCGTACATAAAAAATATTTATCACTGCAATTTCCTGTGAGAGTGGATTCAGCAATACGGGCTTATATGAGGACCTAAAGTTTTGCGATTCCGTTGCAAAGTCATAAATAGACATATCTGTAAGAATTTTATGTTTAACATCGTAAATAGGTAGATATATTATAAAATATGTATGCCCAATATGTCCATGTTATATTTTCATGTTTAATTGGTAATATACTAATTTTGTAACGTTGTAAATATTGTTTTTAATCTGTTTAAACACGCTAACTTCCGGAATCATTAGCCAGAATTTGAGATTATTTTTGCATTTTCTAAACTATTTATTGTACAAAACAGACCTTTGTTATTGTAGTATAACTGTTGGGTCACGAGCAATAACCACACAAAATGTATGTCAGGAAGTATGCTAAGTAAGAACGAATTATAGTGAGGGTAGGCCGTATAGCGCGAGACAGTATATCACAGGTCAAGATGCTATTTATAGCATCATCAATTGGAATGCTGCATATAGATGTAGAAGTCAGGGCGGATAAGAATTAACCAACATGGAGCAAAAGGGAAAAAGTCAACAAATAAGTTCTCGTTAAAAAATGACGTAAATCGGAATACGTTTATATGGTTTGATATAAACTAAACTATGTAAGTAAGGTTTGCCCGTGATGTTACTGATGTTAATATAATAACTATGTATGTTATATGTCTAACAAAGAGTATATTATTTTCTGTATATACGGTACCTTACGTCCTTTTATATACTCCTAATAAGCAAAATTTCATGAAGCTATGAAAGCGTAACAAATAACCGTATATTTGCATTTAGGTATAATATTCTGGCTACCTTATCACATACAATAGTATAAATGATTAATAGTAATGAAATACTAAAAGTTATATAACTCATGTTTCACTCTCAAATTTAGAAACTTTATATTCAAAATTAAACTGTTTTTATTTACATAACAATCTTTATAAATATTTGTTGGCAACGCGGCATACATTGTGTATAATTTTAAACATAGTGTTGGCAACTTTTTCTTCTTCTGCACGTCTTACCGTTTACATGTGTCTTATAATAAATTATTACTCGATTAGGCCTCCCACGGCAACGGCTCAAGCCTAGGTTCAATCCCTCGGTAGGGAGCCCTTGAGTGGGTTGCTTGCGCGATACGGTGACACACAAATATACATCACTGCTACAACACTACACGATCACCCCCACACACTTTACTTTTTTTCCCTTATCGAACTGAAATACTCTCAATTTTCCGATAATAAATATATGGAAGAGTTGTTAAGGCGTGTATGCTTGGTAACACATATACGTTTCAACAACTCATACATATATGAATAGTTAGCTAGGTTAGCTAAGATAGATCGCGATTTTGCATACAACAGGCAACAGCTAAGCCGAGGTGTGCCGTGCACCCTTGAGATGGTTGCCAAAATAAAATCGGCTGAGTGCCTTAAGCGCTCGCCTTAGTAGTCCGGTGAAGCTGTTAAGACCCTGCTGGGTAAGTAGCGTAGTCATTTCGAAAAAAAAAAATTGTACATAAACACTTAAAATGTCTCTTTTATCAAAATCAAAACCGAGCGACATAAGAAATAATAACGGAGCAGCATTATATAGTACAAAATGAAATAATCTTTATTGAGATCAGAATTACTATTTCTATTACGCTTAATATTATCAATCGTAGTCCGGTGAAGCTGTTAAGATCTTGATGGGTTAATAGCGTAGTCAGTTTGAAAAAAAAATACAATAAATACCTGCAATTATCTTCAATTTTGATTAAAATTTGTATTGAAGTAGAATCAATAACAATTAATAAAAATTAATAATAATAGACATGGTATTCCTACTTAAAACAGTTAATGAACGGCCTGTAGATGTCGTGACCTGTATAGTGTATTGTGTTAGCTCTACAACAGGACAATGTTAGACCGAGAGCTAAGCCTTTATTTACAAGTAAATGGAACGCCTAAAACGCTTCAAGCACTAAAATTCATTACAAAAATATTGTGTTTTAATTAAAATATTTATCAGGAACATTACCTTTTATTATTTTATGAATTTTAATTTAATACCTTGTTGTTTAAAATTTTGTATGTAGTGAAATATAAAAAAAAATGTAGGAGTAACAATAATTGAAAGTGCTATTTAGATTGTTGAAAGCAGTCAACGCAATTTATACGGTTGACTGTTTTAGTTTTGTATACGTTACGTTAATTGATAATGTGGCCTGAAATAGTAACAAGCTAAGCCTTTTCATAATTTTTGGTAGGATCCATTTAGAGATACATTGCAGCCATAAAAGTGCTGGCCTACTGTGAGTACCTACTTATATGAGAAATTTACAAAGGGCAAACCTTGAGATAATACTTACTAAAAGCCCCCACGGAGCTCCTATGAAAACAACCTTTGTGTCAACATTTGGGAATTGCTCGTGTATTATTTATAAAATGTGGTGGTTGGACCAACAATCACTATTGTACAATAATGCATACATTTATACATTCCAGTAGGTATAGCAATATTCATAGTATGCATAGGTGTAAAGGACCGAGATTGCTCGAGGCTACAGGGATTGACTATGAATTCATCACCGCCATCTCTATTTCTGCTGCAACTCAGCAGTGCTGCCCTCACTGCTGTTCAGGTTCAATGGTTGTGGTTGTTATGTAGCCCTCAAAAATCTATCATTACTTTCCTTCAGATAGTAGTGCTATAACATTATTTATATACGATCATAAATAACAGTTATTATCAAATGTATCGCAGGTTTCTTAAATGGTGATGAAAACAGGGTTTTTTCTAAACTCGGCTAGCTAGCAAACACTGACAAGTTCAAAGTCTAGCGTCAGGCACCTATAGGTGCGTCCCGGCTGTGATAATTTAGAGGCTATGCTCCAGATGCAGCGTGTATAACAGGTGAGATTCTAGTCAAACACTATAAAGATTAAAAAATAAATGATAATAATTTTAATCTCACAGATATTGTGTATGAGTAAATCAGTTTAAAAAGATCATGAGTTCTCCGGCATAAACGTAAAGTCCAATGTTATTTAACATTCTCTTTGCAAAATGTCAGAGTTAACTCTTTATGTAAACCGCTTGCTGCTACGCTAAACTTTTCAACCGCGTTCTGATTTCAATCCAAACTTTAAAGCACGTCCCGAATCACCTAGTTGAGATAAACCATTTGCTGTAGCGAATTATGTAATTTACATTAATAACTTAAGTTATAACATTTAGTAAAAATATAAAGTTATTTTATATTTACAAATCTATTTGCCGTTAAAAAACTAGCTGTGCCTGTGATTCCGTCCGCGTAGAATCTAATGTAATAAATCTGTGACTAATAGAATCATCAGAATATATTAAGTCTATTTACTTTTCTCTAGTATTTAAGTCGCGACATTAAAATTACGATAACTTTTGATAAAGAAAACCGATTTCAATGAAACCAAGACTAAGTGTTACTCGAGGACATGTTTTATGGTTTTTTTTAATGAGTTCTTATCGTGAACACAATAATTTAGCAGTGATGGGTGTTCAAAAATAGCCCCAGACATTTCTAGAAATGATTAAGATGTATTTTGGTAAATCTTCCAAGACACATCCAACAATTTTTGTTACAAAAATCTAAAAAGTACAGACACATTAGATTTACATTATTATTATATGTATAGATGAGCAAATGTTGAAAATCTAATATTCAAGTACTATAATAGAATTCAGCAGACCGAAATTGGGCTGATCTGAATTGATTGCGCGCTGTAATAAAAGAGCTACTATAAAGTGAAGTCAGATTAAATTGAATCCGTCTTAACATTATTCGAAAATGTCAAATTAATGGATGAATAAAAACTGAATGGATTCATTTAATATAAAAAAATATATTGAGAAGTAAGACGAACAAAACACGTAGCGGACAACAAGTAAATGACATTTTGACGTAGTTACCTGCAACGAAGTGCGGACGTGACAGCCTGAAACGGGTTCAGTAACGATAAACTGAAATAAATTGTCAAATCCGTACCATGTATATAATTCCCTTCTTTTGTAACTGACAATTTCATTATTTCTTTATTTTATTTCTCTACCAATCATGTAGTAGATTATTACTGACATTATCTGTACATTTCAAACATTATTAGAAATGCCTGTATGTATGTCAATGTGTTTGTACACGCATCATTGCGTTCACAATAAATCCTCAATCATAAAACATATCCTTGAGTAAGGTTAAGTTTTGGTTTCATTAAGATTGCTTCACTCTATCAAAAGTTATTATAATTTTAATGAGAAGGAAAAAAGTAAATTGACTCAATACATTCACGCCCGCGTAACCACAGATCACGCCGCCGTGGTCTGGGAGTAAATTTCGCTCCCGCACACTACATTAGGCCCCCCTCGGCAGCGGCTCAAGCCTAAGTCCGTTTCCTCGGCCTGGAGCCCTTGAGTGCACGCGTGATACAGTGACACAAAATCATACATCACTGCAACAACACTACACGTATCACCTCCACACACGTACATGCATACACGCTTACACATGAAAGTGGAAGGGTTTTGTTTCTTTCCCTTATCGAACTGAAATAGTTTGGAAAATTATCCGATACGAAATATATATAAGAGTTGTTGAGGTATGTATGCTTGGTACACATATATGCTCCAACAACTCATATATGTATGAATAGTTAGCTTAGGTCACCTCAGATAGATCGCGAATTGCACGTATCAGGCAACAGCCCAAGTCGAGGTGTGCCGTGCACCCTTGAACTAGTTGCCCAAATAGAATCGGCTGAATACCGCAAGCACTCACCTTAGTAGTCCGGTGAAGCTGTTAAGATCTTGCTGGGTCAATAGCGTAGTCAGTTCGAAAAAAAAAACCTCAATACATTCAAATGATTTTATTAGTCACATTTTGTTTGTTTACATTAGGTTCCACGTGGACGAAGTCGTGGGCAAAACTAGCAAATAAAAGATATCGCAATACATCACTAAGCTCGTTACGAAGGCAAAATTAGTGCTTGAAGCATTCTAGACCCATCCAATTACATATCATATAATGCGTACAAAAGGCGACAATTAAAAGAATGTAAAACGCTTTAAAAGATTTTTAATAAAATTTTTTGCGTTGTCCTTATACAAGTTGTAAATGGGCGAGTTGCTGTTATAAATTAAGCAATTACAAAGTTGAACTTATCGCGCAAAACCCAAAAGCGTATAAAGTGTGTTTAAAATTTTATGTTGCTGTTATTTTGTTTCGTCGATTTATTTAACAGCATGTATGTTGCTTGTGTGGAATTCGGATGTTGTACATACTCATTAATATTCTGTTGCGAATAGCTGTAACATTTAAAACAGGTTAATTGTTTCTCCATTCAAGTTCCAGTTTAAGAGTTCCTTTTCAAGATTGAAATATTTATATTGAATAATTCTGTCATTTGCGAATTATAAACATTTTGCTAGCGGTAAAGAATTTTAACAAAAAAGCACTACATAATACAGATTCAAAAAAAAAAAAATAGCCGTAACTTAAAAACAAGTGAAGTTCAAAGAATAACATAATAGTATTATATACCCATATTCTTCTCAGCATCTTTATCACCATTCTTTTGTTCATTATATTCGAACTTTTTATATGAGAACTTCGACTGTAAAGAAAAACAACTTTTTTCCAATTATTGCTAAAGCTCGTCAATACCTATAAGATAAAAAAAGAATTAAAAAAATCGGCTGAGAAATAGGGGAGAGAGCTGTTCTAAAATTTCTTCTAGTACGTCTAATACACTTGAAATAATATTAGTGAATGCTGTAAAAAGGCAACTATTTTACCAATTTATGATAAATTCAATAGTGTTAGCATACAAATTCACATTGACTTTTATAACACTGGCAAAGATTAACAAATATTTAAGAATTGTAGGAATATTATAGATATTGTCATAAAATATATCGTAGTATAGAAAGCTAGCAATAAGTTAGACAAAGGCAATACATAAATATAATATAAACCCACATATAAAATAGCAGTATTAATTCCCAGCACATCGCAACATTTGGTGACCTAACTTCGCAATAAAGGGAATACAGAGCTGGAAATATCAGCAAAGAATTGTAATAAGTATCCATATGAATATGCGACAAGACTATACCCATGTAGTATATAAAATGGAAAATGTGTGTAGAAATCTTTAATTTAAAATATAAAAAGAACTAATAAAAGAAAGAGAAAGAACTAATAAAAGAAAGAGAAAGAACTAATAAGAAATGGGAAAACAACTAAAAAAAGAGGTTACACATTAATCTTACATATTATGAAAGGTGACGTTTGTCTGTATAATTGTTATGCTACTTCCATATCTGCGATACGAAGCTTTGAGTACTTGTCTCGCTAAAATTAACGTCAAAAATCATTCCGATAAAGGCACAGATTATACATTGCCACACCTGTGTGTTTCCAATGACTTGACATTAGCATCCGCTAAACTCCTATGATGTGTGTAAAAACCGCCAGCCGAGTTATCGTGCTGCGTGTATCGTCACGCAGTCCGATAGTTCGTAACGCATGACGATAATGTTTTCCCACATCTGCATTTAGTGTGACCATAGACAAAACTTCGTGACGATATACGCAGGTATGAGAGTACCATAAGATATAAAATGGAGATGTTCGTGAGGTGTACATGTGTGTCTTACCAATTCTTATATGTATAAACTGTTAACCTTATTTGGTTTTACTTTTTAAAAACTTGGTCCTTACATAAAAATAATATTACGATATCTTCGTTTAATATAAAGTTATCAAAGTTCAAAAATAAAAAAAAAAGCAATTATTTATTTATTTACTTGTTGATATAGCAACAATCGACAGGCAACAATAATAACATTTAGAAGCATTCTTGCTGTGAAAAGTGGGGTAAGCGAAGTGATGCTTTTGTTTTTGCCAGCAATAAATCTATACTAATATTATAAGTTGGAGAATTTGTTTGTTTGTGTGGTTGAATGCGCTAATCTCAGGTACTACTGGTCCGATTGGAAAAAAATATTTCAGTGTTCGATAATTCATTTATCGCATAATAAGGCTATATATCATAAAGTCAAGATCAATAGGAGCAGGGCGTCAATGAATATGTTTCGAAATCGTTTTTTTTTTCTATTTGGGAGCTTCCGCTGCGTATTAGCGTTAACCATATGTAACTATTTCACGCGGACAGAGTAGACAGAAGCTAGTATTCTAAAATATACAACGTAACGTTTAAAAACTTAACTAAGAATCTCTTTAGAATTAATTTTGTAGTTCAAACAAACAGAACCACGAGCATAGCCAGTCATTTACAAATAGCGTAACCGCATTATAGGTGTGGCGTTGATGGTTACGATCCCGTCTCGGCTAAATAACGGTTTAGTGAGCACATACCTTCGTCAATTTATTCGATATCAAGCGGGAATTACTGTATCTTATATACATTTTACCATTTAATAACTTTCCTTACGACGTGCGTCGTCCGCAGGGCCTTACATGAATAACGCAAAGGCATTGAAAAACAATTTCCGTTACTGGAAAACACACTGAAAAAACATTTATCATTTACTAAGGATGAATCTAAACTACCTCATAGGCTATAAAACATAAATTATGGGTAACGGTATCTATGTAAAGTTTTTTCTGGGTTATTCGCATAGAAAACTATTATTTATTTGACATCAGTTAAGACCAGATTAATATTTTACTATCACAATATACAGTATTTTTTTAGTCTTTTTTGTAGTTGTACTTTGTTTAAAATCATTGTGTCTATTAAAGCGACCAAACTTTTTTATTACAAAAAAGGGGATGTTATTAAATTACAGAAAATTAGAGTTATTAGCAGCGCTCTCCTGATTTAATTCGACTTAAGACAGATTTCCTAATAGGGTGAGATTCTAGAAAAATTAGCGTCAACACTTACTTCTTCCAATGTGCATGCAAATATGAATATTGAGTCCGAGTTTTTTTGGCTTGATTTCAGTCTGTCATGTAGTGGATTTTATATTTTATTCATAATCTTGTGTTACTTGACTGTATATTGTATAAAGTTGGTGGTGTTTTATGTAATATGGTTAGTTTATTATGCATAAGTGAAGTGAATGGAAAATAATACCACGGAGCATGCAATTCTGAGATGCCACAAAAACTCCATGGAAGGTTCTAACAAGGGAGCCACCATCTTGTTAGAATATTGATTCACACGACGCTTTATATTGAAATGATCATACTACGCTTGTAATATTATTGACTACGTGACAATGGCAGTAATAATCTGAACGGTTGATTGCCAAAAATAAAGTTAAAAAAAAAAATATTGAGTCCATTATCATGCAGACAGATAAACATGCACGCCATAGATAAATAAGGTCACACTACAGATAAGTAAGACGTAAACAATAACTTTTTTAATTTATCTGTGGGTCACAGACACACATAAAAATAAAGAAAAAAAAACTCGGTTTTCTGCGTGATCCGTAAAACGTTTACTACGTTCGGTCAATAACTCATGCTTATTAATAACCTTTAATGATTTTCTTCTCAGATATATGTGCCCCAAAATATGTACATAACTAACACATAGATGGGAGACTATGGAACTTCTTAATGAGAATACGTTTGTAGCCTATATTACATTCAGACAATATCAACATTATTGTTACCAATGTGGGTGAAATTAATCCTAATAATAGCGTTATTATTAGTCTAATACCGATTGTTGTCTATCATAAGTCATATATTCCAGTACTAAATTTATGAACTGACAACGGATTAAAAACGATGACCAAGATATACAAACCAACAGCACTTGGCGTTTTTATGCCAGCTCGCAAAATTCTTGTCAGCTGAACGTATACAATTTGATTGATTCCGAAAAACAGCAATCTAAAAGAGTCCTTATGAGAGATTACCATCAAGTAGGGATCTAGTCACGTGCAAACTCCCTATCAATCCGTTTCGTAACTAGAATATACATCAGTTAAGCTGCATAAATAAATCTTGATTTTAACTAATATTATAAATGAGCTTGTTTCGTTATTACGCCTTCATATTTGAACTACTCAACTGACCATCATGAAATTATGCTTATACGTTGTCAGGGGTACAGAAAAATACCTTATTTTCCGAGTGAGATAGGTCAAGTCTATAGTAGAATAGAACCAGCGAAACTCCAGACAGAACCTAGTTCCTAATAAAAAGGCATAAAGCAGTGTCCATAGGAAATATTTAGTATGGTGTACCTCATCACCCTTTAGCATACCTATATTGTTTGATTATTTCTCACAGTACGATTTAGATCTGTATCTACATTTCGACATTATTTATTTAGATTTTCCGCATTTCTATTTACATCTAGAAAATTATACTTTCTCCTAGGAATAAAATATTAGATCGATGAAGGCAAAGTAACTAACACTTTGCATAAATACGTCATGAAATATTAGGATGAATGATATTTTGCACTTCCGTCTGAAGTTCATTGGCCGCTGTTAGTTAGGAATACTTGAAATTTACATTCACGCAAGCGAAGCTGTGGGCAAAAACTAGTAAATAAATAAATCAACTGATTCCTTTGATACTGCTATGACGTATAGGGTGACCTCGACTCATTGAGACACAGTTATCACGCCCTAACACCATTTATTACATTTGTATAATATATATTTAACTTATTTCGGTAAACTATACGCCCGATTAAGAGCCTTAAAGTGTTGAATATTTATAGAAATCCATTTCCATAAAACTGTAGCCGACGACAGGCCAAGCTTTACGAAAGTAACCGTTTATTTTTATGTATAGATATTTGGCAAGCGACGTGTTTTAAAGAATAACAACGTCTACAGCGCAGACTATCGTTTATTTATACCGACGATTCCTAAAGTGGTGATTGTAGAAAGTTATTATATATCCATGATTCAGTAACGTTTTGTTTATTGAAACATTAGATTATTCTAGCTGCTATAGATCGTTCACTGTTGAGTCTTTCAATTATTTTAGCTATGATAATGTCATTGTTAAATGCTTGGAATTTACGGTTTTTACAAAAAGTTTACCGTTGTATACTTTAAAAACAAAAACCCTGTTAAACATTTAAATTATTTCACAGTTAAAACTTCGAAATATATTTGCGTTGTTATAAAACATAACTTTGACTCGCTTCTGCGCGTCGCGTTTCGCGATCAGCCTGCGCATAGACAGTACCGGGTGACTTTCGTCATTATGGCCGACGTGACAGCGGCGACCGGCAATGGATAATCTGTCTCTCGGTGGTTGCCGATATTTTTTTTTTCGAAATGACTACGCTATTGTCCCAGCAAGGTCTTAACAGCTTCACCGAACTACAAAGGCGAGCGCTTAAGGCACTCAGCCGATCTTATCTTGGCAACCATCTCAAGGGTGCACGGTACACCTCGGCTTGGCTGTTGCCTGTTGCATGCAAAATCGCGACCTATCTTAGCTAACCTAGCTAACTATTCATATATGTCTGAGTTGTTGAAACGTATATGTATACCAAGCATACACGCCTCAACAACTCCTCCATATATTTATTATCGGAAAATTGAGGGTTTTTCAGTTCGATAAGGGAAAAAAGTAAACCCTTCCACTTTCATGTGTAAGCGTGTAGGCGTGCACGTGTGTGAGGTGATCGTGTAGTGCTGTAGCAGTGATATATATTTGTGTGTCACCGTATCGCGCAAGCAACGCTATCAAGGGCTCCCTACCGAGGGATCGAACCTAGGCTTGAGCCGTTGCCGTGGGAGGCCTAATCACGTAAAACGTATGGTTACGAACGCACGACTCTTCAAGCCCATACCGGCTGCATAAACCGCTAGGCTACGGCTGCCTGTCTGTGGTTGCCGATGTTTTTGGATTGTACTATGCTTCCCATCAGGCATAGTGCAGTCACTTTGTCGTGCTACAATAAAAAAAAAATAACTGGTAAATCTTTCAATTTATTACGTATTAACATAAGGCGAATTTTATATTTGTTTGCTCATTTCTAACGTAAATACTGATTTATCTAAGTAATATTTATAAATGCGAGAGTTCATTTGTTTATTCGTTTGTTACGATTTCATACCTCCGATTATGACAAAATTGTGCATACAGATTGACTCTTTCTGTCTACACAGGGAATCTCTCAAGGATCAAATTTACATAAACTGGAGCGAACTCGCAAGTGACAGTTAGTAAATAATAATATTTAATTGCCTGTAGCAACATTAATTTTAACACTTGCTAGTTCCATTAATATCTTCGAGCATTCGATCATACTGTTAATTAATAACATTGAAGCAATATATTCAAATTACACAAGGCTTTAAACTCCGCCCCTATCTTTAAGATCGACGTGCGATATTCTCTCTTAGTTACGTGCGGAGAGTACATTTATATAATACTGTTCCCATTACATATCTGACCTGCGTTAACGACTACACTGAGACCGTTCGGGGGTGAGTAAATACGTGGTCGAATAGACATATTCGCCCCATTATCCCCCGCAGCCGGGTTCACGTTACACTATCATGTCTCCATAACACGTACAATACGGCTGTGACATTCGCGTTTATACGGACATTGAAAGTGCGTTTTGAAGTTCTAAGCTTAGCTTAAGGACTACCCTTTTTTATATTATGTTATAACAGGTTAATATTCGATCATGATACCTTCAAATTAGATACATCGATAGACGCTTGGAAATAATTATCCAAACTCCACGTCACGTCTAACCACAGAGAGTGCAAAAAATGTATCGTTAGTGAGATTTTCACGCAAAAAACTGCGGCGACGCATGAACCCCACTCTAGATGACCGTCGAGTCTTCCCTTCTTGACGACGACGACGGAGTATGTCGAGATTTTGCGGGTCACCTCGCTCGAGGTAGTACCATCCTCTCACACAAAACCGACGTGAAGTAACAGTGTTTGCATTGTTGCGTTCCGTTCGGTGGGTGAGAGCGCCGGAGGCCTCACCTTCCCACTTTTCTTTTCCTTTCCTCACCCCTCTCCTCCAACATAGACTGGCAACGCACCTGCGACTCCACTGGTGTTGCCAGTGTCTATGGACGGTGGGATCACTTAACATCAGGTGACTCATTTGTTCGTTTGCCTCTTATGTCATAAAAAAAATAGATGGTGCTGCAACCTTTTAAAGTGACCAACTTACTACTTGGGTCCCCTACAATATGTGGTCGGCTGGCGGTACACCGTGCTTCGGATCCTGCTAGCCTCCGCATGAGATAACCCGGCTCTCTAACATATTCGGTTCAACCATGATCATACAACTATCCTTAAAGGTAGTCCGGTGAAGCTGTAAAGACCTTGCCAGGTCAATAGCGTAGTCAGTTCGAGAAAAAAAAAACTATCCTTAAACATTCTTCTACTTAGATGGGCCTCTCTACACAACGAGACATCACGAATCGTTTGGCGATATTATTGGTAGAAACGTCATAAGCGCTTCGACAGTGGCTTGTTCAAATTTGGCTAGCTAGCTTATTTTTGACGGCTGCCCCATCAGTCAGCCCGTATTTATGTAACATATAACTATTTCTTTTTCACCACTAATATTGAGAATATGTCATCTTACTTCCACATTTTGTCTAAGACAGTGTGGCGTTACAATATTACTTTACATATGTGTGCGTTATAGTGGCATTTGTTTTGTCAAAATATCATGTAGTTAACATATCTACAGCTTTTTAGTTACAATATGATTTTATATAGTAGGTTTTTTTTTTCGAACTGACTACGCTATTGGTCTTGGCAAGGCTTTTACAACTTTACCGAACTAGGGCATAGGAGGTGAAATACACCAATCGCACGGTACAATGACACCGCTGTGATATGTTAATGTTTTTATTTTGTTTTAGTACTTGTGAGCTAGTCGATTTTGTGACTGCTACACGTGGAATATTAATTAAACTTGAGCATTACAATATCGTAGTCTTATACAATTTGACTATATTATTCTTATTCTTATGTAATATCCCTGATTACTGACAGTCACTTGATATATATGTACTTTGTGTTCATATTTAGGTATGTATGTAAAGTTGATTAATTAATTTAGTGTGAACTAACACGATGCCATGTTACCAGTTAGCGTACTTGTCGATCTCTCAAGACCTAACTAGACAAGAGCTTTGTTAATGTGCTGTTACTCATGTTATCTAACGGTACTCGAAACCATGTATATATGTATTTATATTCAATACAACTATATGAATCTAACGTGCCTTTACTTTTTAGAAATAATTAATAGAATACATTTTAATCATTTTTAAAAATGTCTATTTGTCTGTCTATTGTATGTCCACGCACCACTGCTAAAATACTGAGTTCACAATAAAACTCAGAAAGTTATAAAGTATATCCTCAGGAGTAACTATTTTTTTGTTTTATTAAAATCGGTCCACTCTATCAAAAGTTATTGTAATTTGAACGACGACTGGAGTTATATACGCGAGAAGAGTAGTAATCTATACTTAATATTATAAAGCTCTGGGGTTTGTTTCTTTAGTAGGTTGAACGCGCTAATCTCAGGAACTATTCTTCCGATTTTAAAAATTATTTCAGTGTTAGATAGCTAATTTATCGAAAAAGGTTATAGGTTATATATTATCACGCTAGGACCAACAGGAGCGGAGCATAATGATAAAAATGAAGAATGTTACAAAATGTTTTTTTTCTTCTGAGAGCTTCCGCTGCGTGCAAAGTTGCGGGCAGAAGCCAGTTATACATAAAATTTAACAAGTTTATACTTATGTGAATAAATATTATTGTAAATAACTAAGTAATTAAATAACTTTAAATCATTTTTCAAAACTGTCTCATTGTTTGTCTGAATTTGTCTCAAAGAAACTAAACGTAACTCGATAAAATGTAGTACATTGCCAATATATTTTATTTCTCAATTGGTACGCTATTAAAATGAACAATGTATTGAGATTTCTTTTAAATATATGAATTTTTAATAATTGCCTGATTTTAATAAAATCTTACATACATGGAATTTCGAAATATCAATCAAATATTTCAATAATCGTTTTATTTATTTAAAAAATTAGCAAAAAAAAACTACAAGAATATCTATATTTAATTGCGTGACAATTCGCGTGCACAATTAGTATGTATGTGACACCACAGTTATAAGAATTGTCTAGACAGACAACAAAACAATTGCAAACATGAAATTAGTTTCTTAGGGTTTACGCAGAGAATAGACAAAAGTTTATCAGTTCATGAAACATTTAACCGAATAGTTAAACGTTGTTATAGACGTCTATTTACTTTAATTAACCAGGTAATGTTAATTCTGCAGATATTAATCTAACTTAAGCCCGTATGAGCTGTTCGAGCCTGCGTATGCCCGGGCCTAAGCAAGCAAACGTGCCTATTACAAACTTTATTATATTATATTATTATTCTTGTTGTTTTAGGCGTGAATGAGGACAAGAAGTTGTGATGGTTTCGCATCGCTATCAAAGAACATAGGTCCAATTCATATAATATGACTAGCTTCATCCCGCGAATTCGTTCGCGTGGAACAGATACTTTAGGCTAACCTAGCACGCAGCGGAAGCTCTCAGAAGAAAAAAAACCGATTTTGAGATATTCTTCATTTTTCCTCCGCTTCTATTGGTATTATTTTTATGTAATTTGATGAAATTTTGTGTGCGTGGTTGCGTGGATCCGAGAATGGTTTAGATTCACAAATGGAACCGGTAAGTGGCGCTGCGGTTGAATTTTGGATATTTTTTACTATCAAGGCAGGACAACGTCCACCGGGCCCGCTAGTATATATAGTCTATAGCCGTCCTCGATAAATGAGCTATCTAGTACTGAAAAAAAAATTCAAATCACACGAGTAATTTCTGAGATTAGCGCGTTCAAGCAAATGAACTATTCAGCTTTATAATATTAGTATAGATAAATAAAATCCATAGCCGAATTTATACAAGCGCATTACTTCCGCTCGGCTGCATGTATTGGTCTAGTTTTCTTAGTGTTGTATTTGAAAATGTAAGTATAATATTTAGAATATCATATGGAGTAGTGAAAAGTTTGGGTTAAGTAGAGAGCTCTTCAAAAATATTGACATATTCTAATTCAGGTGTTCAATTAACATTTTACTTTATTATATGATAGTAGTTTAAAAGGAATATTTCGTCCTCGTTATCTTCTTCATTTAATCCTTGTGAAGCCAGGAAGGAGAGCCAGTATCAATAGTAGTCTTGAAAATTATAAAAGTGTGAGAATTAAAATAATTAGGAGACAAAATCAATCTTATATATGGTACATATAATAAGAATCTAAATTTAGCATATCTGTACTTTTTCGATTGTCGTGAAAAAAAATGTTGCAGATGTCTAAGAATAAGTAGTAGAATATATTTCAATCATTTTTAGAAATGTCTGCCTGTCTGTTTGTTTGTATGAACACGCATCACTGCTAAAGTACTGAGTTCACAATAAAATCACACCAAGAAAATCATAAGGCATATCTTCGAAAATAACTTAGTTTTTGTTTCATAAAAACCGGTCAACTCTATCAAAAGTTATTATAGTTTTTATGACGACGGGGCGTAAGTACGAGAGAATAGTTGATCAGTAAATGGACTTAATATATTCAGATATCTTTATCATCCTTCATCTTCGTCCTTCATTTATCATCCTTGAGCCAGTTGTCAAATAAAATCGGCTGAGTGTCTTAAGCGCTCGCCTTAGTAGTCCGATGAAGCTGTTAAGACCTTGCTAGGTCAATAGCGTAGTCAGATCGAGATAAAAAAAGTAATAAATAACTTTATTAACCACCTTCCTCGCCGACAAAGTTGCGGGCACTGCTAATGAGTACTATAAGTGTGTGGAGCAACAGGCATAGTTATGTATAGCTAATTAGCTATGAGCAATATGCCTGTAAATGTCTCACAACAGAGCAAATGACTTTCAAAGTGAGACTCAGACTTATTCAGTATACAAGGTTATCAGAACTACAGTTATATTTACCTACATACATTGGTAATATAAGCTCGCTCAGATTTTCTCACAATATGCTTCATCCTCAGCTGATAGCTACTGTATACGAGTTCCGTAAAACTCATTATTATTACATGTCGAGGTACGAATAAGTGAACTTGGTATTGATATTCCGCTGGTGGAAACTATTCAACCAGTACTAACTTTTTGCATTTAAATATTTCGAAAGGAAGGTTCCACAAATTATAGCAAGTGAAAAATATGTTAAGAGTCAAAAGTTATATCTAGTTTTCGTCTTCAATTCAGTTCAGTCTTGTCATAAAGGACACTATTAATGACGTAATTCCTAATTAAGGTTTTCGTCCAATATTTCCCTAATAGATTTGGTCTTCTTCTTCTATTTTATTTTTGGCAACGAGTCTTCTATTTAATAGACTATTACTGCCATTGTCAAGTGAGTAACGATATTACAAGTTTCTTGATATAATTTCAATGAACTACCATAACAAAATGGTGGCCGTCTTGTTAGAACTTACAAGGGAGTTTTTGTGGCAACTCAGAATCCATGCTCCGTGGTATTATTTCCGATCCACTTGTGCAGAAAAACCAAACTATGTTACGAAAAGCATTACCAACATTACACGATATATAGCCAAATAACACAATATTATGGATAAAATATAAAGACCACACTACATGGCATTCCAAAATCCCGCCAAAAACCACATTTTGGTTTTATTGAGCCTTACTTTGCACTAGCTTTAAAATTTCCTATAGTGATGGTATTCAACAGGTTTCTATACATCATATAACCTACATAATAGATTCTAAAAGTAGGTTCATGTTAAAAATATTATGATACCAAAAATGGAACAAAGGAGTATAAACAATGTTAGGACAACAAGGAACATTTCAAACTTACCAAGGTTATCGGCGCGATACAAAGGGAAGATTGCGACCCACAGCACAACTAACAGGCCTGTTTTCCTCTCCATATTCGGGTTCACATGTACTGTCAGTTCAACACATTCAGTTCGCTAAACACTTCCACGTGACTGCACATGATAAGATTACATTCGGACGTACACCGGCTTCCTTGCTGGTGTTCTTTCGTGTATCTGTAACAAATAATTCAACAAATTACTTCTATATTTATAATAAATGTATAACGATCACAGTTGAAAAATTAGACCCGGTTCTTTACAGAGCAGAATTTTATGGTACGCTATCTAATGCAACTAATCAATAGATGGCACTGCACCACATATATTAACATTTAACCTTTTATACTATTCAACTGATTGTCATTAAAATATAGTATTTGAGACATGTGCACATCATTAATGTATGTATTAATACATAAAGCGAAAACTTTGTACCCCTTTTTAAGGCGAATTGCGCGAACAGATGAACGTGAAAAATACATTAAAAATATTAAGTAAATTAAAATATACATTACACACACTACTGCTTGAATGATACACACCATATACATACATGTAAATGAGAAAGACATTTCGCCTCCCGTCATTTTACTCTTACGTTCCATTTATCTTCTTTCATACTACATTCAATATTTTTAACACGACCTACATTCTATACTTTACATGCCCTTTGAAATAAATTAACTCGTCAAATTGTAGGTTAACTTTATAATAATATGATATATAATATGTAAATTCATAATAATACAAAATTATTTATCTTATCTAAATCTAAAAAGAATATATATCTAAATTTATAAAACGACTAGCTGTTACCCGCGGCTTCGCACGCGTTTTTTTAAATATATTAAATAAATTTAAAATTGTGATTACACATCTAGTGTAAATTACAATAATACTATTTCAAAAATATTTGTATCACACGCACATCATCTACTGTAACAGGTAACGTGTACATTATGTATGTGAATACTAATAGTGTATCGAATGGGATGGGATTATGATCAGCCACATAACTGGAATTTTAAACTATATATCACCCTCAGTGCTCACACTATATAAGAAAATTTTCATTAAAATATCAAGCTACACATTATCGAACAATATTAAATAAAACAGCTAATTAGTTACTTATTTGCCCGTAAAATTCCCGTTCAAATATTACTTGTAGTACGGTGAAGCTGTTAAGCGTAGTCATTTCTAAGAAAAAAAAACATTCAAATAGGTCAAACAAAAAAACAGACATATCGACAGAGTTAAAAAAAAATTTCATGTTTGTAGCGTCACAGATTTTATTCACCAAAAATAATTTATTTTAATATAAATTACACTCACTTTACTTTTATAATACGTAATATATCACAAATAAAAAATTGGCAACAAAACTAATGTAGAATAGAGTTTTTTAAGAGTGTTTGGCGGGATTTCAGTCTGTCAGGTAATGGATTTTATATTTTTTTCATAATATTGTGTTACATGATTCTATATCGTGTAGAAATTGGTTGCGATTATATAATATCGTTCGTTTATTTTGCATAAGTGAAATGAATGAAAAATAAAACCACGAAGCATTAATTCTATGGTCTTGAAGATTAAGAAGATAAAAAATTACGTTATATTATGTAGAAAATTCGACGCTTATACCTTTACATTAACTTGGACATAGAAGAAAACTAACTATATTGACAACTTCAGAATTGGCTGTATGGATTAATTCCTTCGACTATCTTATTGGACGAACATTATTACTACTAAACTTTCTGAATAATAACACAAAATAAACTTAAGAAATGTTAACGATATAAACGTAACACGTATAATTAAAAATAAAAAACAAAACTAACGTAGAATAAACTTTTTGAATAGGAATACAAAATAAACCATGAAAATATTTTTAATAGAATGTTATCGCGTTACCATGGCAACGCGTATAATACTGACATTAACACGCAGCGGAAGCTTCCAAAGTAGCCCGATTTTGAGACATTCTTCATTAGCGCTCAGCTCCTATTGGTTTTAACGTGATGATATGTAGCCTATAGCCATCCTCGATAAATGAGCTATCTAATACTAAAAGAAACTTTTAAATCGGATCTGTAGTTCTTGAGATTATCGCGTTCAACCAAACAAACAAACAAACAAACTCTTCAGCTTTATATATTAGTATAGATAGATAAATTTATTGAATATAAAATGAATGAATTATGGTCGACCATTATTAGTATATTATGATTATTCACAGAAAGAATGATCATTTCGTGTTATATATGACGTCGTAAAAGAGTGTATATAATATAGAAAGTATTCCTATTATATAAAGACTATCGTTTTTTTTTATAAGAAAAAGTAACGGATTATCCAAGCAGTTATGTATATAAAAAATTCAAGCTAACAGCTCGAAGCCGTAACCTGTGTTTTGCTTTAGATAAAATGCTACGAACAAATCTAAACCTTCTCGAATTGACATAAGCCTTATTTTTCGTTATATTTTCACATGGTAACAATATATTGCAAGACGCCGGGAATGTCCGTGTGCTACGTCACTAGAGTATGTAAATTAAGTTTAACGTTCCCAACAAAGATTTCTTGTGCAACGGAAACCCCCTCACTAAGAGCTTTATTGCTCATAAACAGTTAAGCTTTGTCTGTGGTTAAATTAAATAAATACGTAGTTTTAACATTTTATACTGCAGTGTGGTTGGTTATATACGAAAAGCATTAAATTCCTTACAGTTAAAACGCAGTGCTGTATTGAAATTAGATGGAAATGTGTTTGTTGTAATAGTATAGATTACATGTCGAGACCAGTAGAAGTTATTATATTTTAAGTACTTGTAGAATTCGGACGCTGCATCTTCTATATTCTGTGATATTGGTTCACTAAAATGAATAATCACATTCAATTTTGGTCAAAATACTAATAGATTTTTTGCTACAGCTATATTGTAGAAATCCAAATAGCTAAAAGATAGACTGTCGCATTTTCGATAAATTTTAAACGCAAGTAGTCCGGTGAAGCTGTTAAGACCTCGCTACGTCAATAGCGAAATCAGTCTAAAAAAAAAAGGTTAAAGCAGTAAATATTAATAAAGAAGTTATGATTCCAAAACTAGAAGTGTAGTAATACGATCAAATTTAGAGATTCATATTCTAAAAGAAATAAATTAGTTAACTTTTTTGTATGAAAACTAAATACTATAATGACATACTTAGTAGTTAATACGCACATAACTCTATGTTAACAATATTCTTATAACTGATTAATATACTTTTTCATGTTAGTCTGTGAGGTTTTTGTATATTATTCAAAATCTTATGTTTTTTTGAGTCCATATCTTGTAATATTGGTGGTATATTATGTAATATAAATATAATTAAAAATATATCAAAGAGCATGAATTTTGAAATACCACAAAAACTTCATGGAAAGTTCTAACAAGAGGCCCACCATCTTGTAAGAACATTAATATGATCATAAGATACTTAATCTACTCTCTACTCGACAATGGCATTAATAATCTAGATTGTTGATTTCAAAAAAAAAAGACTGATTGATATTCCAACTTAAACGTGCGGTACCTCAAGCATGAAGTTTTGCACATGAGTAATTTCTATAACCCAGATGAGCATTAAAAAGGTATTTCTGAAAATATACCCTTAGTGGGTGTTAATCATACAATTCAGGGATGATGCCCGTGGGAAATCCGATGGGGCACACGGTTAGTCCTAAATAAATAGTCATACCAAACTCCAACACAAAATAATTCTTCAAACAACTTTATAATTTAAGGATTTAGGGCTATGAATTCACATTTAAACTCTAGCGTGGGCCCTAAGGCTGAAACCCAGTATGCGTATCTATACATAAGTAAACAGCCCTCCATCACAATGGGCACTTAAATGTAAATAAGGAAAACGTTTCCAAAGGCGTCCCTTATTCCGCACTACTTAGCTTTCATTTCTATTTCGGCCGCGCAACTCATACAGAAATCTCGAAAACAATGGACGATAACAGAGGATATATTCGGACAGTAAATCTTTACATTTTTTTTCCGCAACCTTTTCCGTGAATTGAGGGTTGGTTAGCAGAGATGAGAGATTTCAATGTTTTGGAAAAATAAAAATAATATGTTACATGAATATTTTATAATACAAATATACCAAAATTTGACAACCATTTATGATAAAGACATTAAAAGTTAATTTTATTAACGATAGCTATTCCATTTTAGGAAATAACTAGCAAATTGTAAAACGTCAAATGTCGGGAACTCGCATTTCACTATAAGATTTAATTTTATTGTGAGTCTCATTTTATTTCATCTTGAACTATTGCTATAAAAGCGGTTGTACAGAAAGAAGCTCCAATGTTGAGCTTGTTTTATAACAAAGTCGTATTTGCAAATTTACATGTTGATGTCTCTGAACCGACTTAAAATATTTCCATTTACATAGTAATCTAATCTGCGAAAACTGTAGGGATTAGCTTCTTTTGTTGGAAACCATTAATAATACTACAACCTTCTTTATTCTTATCTGCAGGACTACAATTAGCAATATACAAGATCATAAAAATAATTTCACTTGTTAATTCATAAGATAAATTAACCCGTTTGACTACCAGAAGTAAGCATTTTAGCTATGATTGAAGTTAGTTGTGAATTATTAAAATCTACATGTTTTACTATTTCAGACGATTTACGCGTTTGTTTTTATATTTATCATATAAAAAAGACACTATGTTCTTTTTAACCCTAAAAAAATTCGCTCCCTAATGTTCTTTAGTACGTGAAAATTGGCAGCGGTCTGCCAAAGTTATTTTGTATTGACAAGCATCATTCATCAAATGTCTGTTGTGTTCTTGCCTACGTTGTTTTTCAAATCTACACAACTTTATTTAACATTTCGTCTTGGAAAAATGTTACGACAACAGGCCATTTTTCATTCCAATGAAAATGGTTGTTTGTGTCAACTGGTTTATACTACCTTAATGTTTTTCGGCAAGCCTCCAAGTTAAACGTGTCGGTCGTTCTTAATAAATTGTGTACTTATCAGAATAATTCACATCAGCTATGATAAAATATTTTAAACAATGTTTAGAAAAATATTACAGCTTCAAAATAGCAGAAATTTCGGTATCCATAAATTTAGGCTATGTCACATCCTTTACTTGAAGTTCCTTTATTGATGTAATTGATTCATCTGATGCTTATATTGTTCATTGTTCTTATAATATGGATTTTTTTTGTCTAATATTTAGTTTATTCACTGAAGCAACCTTCCGCGCACTAGTTAGAGCCCTGAAAATCAACGTTATAACAATGCATAGTTCTACTAACACATAGCTGATTAGGGAGTGATATTGTTGAATGGTTCATGCAAATTTTATGTTTTGGTTTATCTCATAACTGTATTATTTATTCCAACAATGACGTTTTTCATTTTTTTCTTTTCTTAACTAGTGCCTTGTGTGTAGAGTTAGTGTGGGTTATTAATATTATCGTGTGTAATTCGATGTATTTCAATTTTTTTTTTATACTTTCGAAGATTTAATTAAATTTAGTAATGAAAAGATTAATAAGCATACGCTATGAACTATCGAGATTCTACCCCTTGCAATAATTGTTTCGCTATATTTAGTGTATTTTGATATAAGGCTTTAAAATTGGTTCAATTTCTGGAACAATCCAGACCTTTAGCTCATAGAAATATTGCGATGAATCCATAACACGGTGATAGAGATTTTTTAATGATCATCTGGTTACGTACCTTCTTCAAATGAAAAAAATATGTAAGTTTGTTCTTGCAGCTGTATGAAAGACAAAGTTTCCTTGTAAAAACACATTGTTTTCCTTACTAATATTACAAATGTCAATATGAGTTTGTAAGACTTACACACTTTAACTAGTAGTTAGCATCTAGTAAAATATCTCGAAGGTTTTGGTTTTATTTGTAGAGGTGTTGTATTACTTATACTATTTAAAATCTTCACCTAAAACGATAGGGATCAATGTTTTAGATTTAAACGTGGAGGCAAATCTACAAGTATATTTACATGGTGGCACTACCTCATCATCGCTCCATACAAGTTTAATGATCTCCGTTTATCCTTTGAGTATAATAAACCATAAAAGCGGTGAGTGCGTCTGTAGTTAATTTAAATCCAACGTTAAACTGTCAAATATTTCACTTCAATGCTCTGAAACCAAAACGTTTAAAACCCGCCGGCGACGGTTGAATTCATTTCTGACGTCAAGCTATTTGAAACTCACTGTCGTGCATTCGAAATGAGTCACTTTATGTGTTTCATTGGGTTATTATGTGGTACAAAAACTGCTTTCATGTTACAGGTTAAAGAAAATCAGCAGCTTAGTAATTAAAAGATGTAAACGGACATAAAGCATTACCGGTGTTATTACAAAAAAGTTAAATATATGTATTAAATAGTTGCTTTAAAAAGGTTTCGTACTTAATGCATCGCACTCGCCCGAGGCAAGTTCGCGTTATCCTTTTTTCGCAAGTCCAACCTTTTCTTTTTTTTTTTTTTTAAGTGGGGAAAATCCTACATCGGATATGCCTCCCGCTGTCGTTGGGGACTGGGGCAACATCTGGAGGGTGATGCCGTGACTCCTACCGGCTAAAAACCCCACTGGCCGCGCAGCGCGAAGGTGTGAACCAGGGTTTGTTGGATTACGCGAGCATTCTCCGCACCCTGGTCACGCGCTCAGGTCGCACGCAAGATGGTGGGCGGGCGTCCTCCGTCCCGAGGGTGTTGTCTCACCCCCGTGCTTCCTCAAGAAGCAGCGGCCGTGGCCCGTGCTTCTCGCCACGGGTTCCCATTTTGACAGAGGGTGCCCCCACCCTCTGTCGGGAAATTACTCCATAGCTGTGATGACCAGTAATTCACAGCAACTGCACGATGGCACAATTTAGCGGTGCCATAACAACAACAGATAAGTTTGCGGCAGCGAACGCGGCTCCTATGACCGTCGCGGCACACAACCGGATACTAGGGAGGCCTACGATCGGAGGCAACTCTCCTACCTCCACGTCTTGCCCTACCACGTCGCGTTGAGGTGGCTGAAGGCTCCCGCTCCCTGATCCTCTCAGCATCCTCTTTTTGACGAAGAACACTTTCACAAAACTTCGAGATGGCCGTCCACGACATTTCGTCCCTAAGCATGGCGCGAACTACAGACGGCAGGGACAAGTCAGCTCCTACCGCGGCGACTAACTCTACACGCTGGTCTTCCCAAGCAGAATATTCCTGTAAGGTGTGCAGGGCTGTGTCAATGTCGCAAGAGTTGCAAACAAAACAAAAGTCCAACCTAACCTAACCATAGCGAAACAAAAAAGCAAAATGGCTGACATTCAACGAGTGCGGAGCATTTAAAACGTAACCTTTTTAAAGCAAATATTCAATATTTATTTTACTTTTTTTTACTAACTCCGTAGAAGAATAATCCCGTTCGAATTATTTAAGTGTTTATCTGAGATATTAATTTATATTGAACACATTTGCTTTGACATTCGTACACGCGATCTCACATCTAAATCGAATGAAGTTAATTTAATTACGAGCTTTCTGAATCCGAATCGAGAAGTTGAGAAGTATAATAAGATGAGCTGGAAGAATTTGATTATTTTAAAAATATATATATACGACGAGTAGCTTATTTTTTTTATATATAATTTTATTTATCCTTAAATAGCGGGCCCAGCGGATGTGTTCTGCCCTGATAGTTAAAAATATATAGACACTCTATCTACAGTCATATCTATCCGTTCAGTAGTCTATAAGTTTATCTCCAAGATACAGACAGACCGGTGTGGCAGAGGACTTTTATTTTATAGTATGTATTGATGAAATGACATTGGGGTGTAAGGGGTGTCGAATAACATCATAAGACTTGAGACGCCCAAGCCAACCTCACCTGCATGTGGTGCACCCTGCTGTATAACGAACGAGGCAATGGCGCAAGCGGAGTGGTAGGGTTTTACAGCCCGAC
This sequence comes from Antheraea mylitta, assembly GCA_014332785.1. Lineage (NCBI taxonomy): Eukaryota > Metazoa > Arthropoda > Insecta > Lepidoptera > Saturniidae > Antheraea > Antheraea mylitta. Next base: position 4,575,797 of record JACEII010000009.1, read on the forward strand.
TGGGTCGCAACCATCATGTATATGGCGAAAAAGCCCGTAATAGTGATTCGCTTCTACGGGTCGCGTTTCGGGATCAGCCTGTGCTTTTCCAGCTTATTACAGGCTGGCATGATAGTGGCGACCGGCGATGGACAGTGTGTCAATCGGTGGTAGCTATTATTTTTGGATTGTACTGTGCTTACCATCAGGCATAGTACAGTCACTTTGCCGTGCTACAATAAAATATATATTTATATATATATATATATATATATATATATATATATACAGGTATACTACGCGCATATGTTCGAGTGCCGCGAATTCACTCTCGCTCTTTCTTTAACGCAACAGTGCTTTCATACCCTCTCCTTGGTAGCATTAAACGTTTAACGCAACCTTGTTGGAAGTCGCATTGGAAGTTTCACTTCAAAAAATTGAATACATATCTCTCGAGGTTTTGAATAATGTGCGCACAACTACACGCTTTTTCATTTATAGAAGATATTAGCTAAAATTGATCTGTTTATAAATAATTTCATTTAATATTTTGCTATTCCTATCAAAGCGTATGTATAATAGAAACAGTAGTACATATAATAGAAATAATTTAATATTAAATTCGTCTTGTATTGGAATCAGAATAGTAATATATATTTATAACGTTTCATAAGCTTTCAGAAATGAGCTCGTTTCAGATAAGTGCTTTATACCTGAGTATTTGAAATTTACTTACGTTATATTCATACACAAACGAAGTAAATAGACTTCAAGTTGATTTATTTAGTATACTTTTTTCATAAAATTATTAGTCATAGGAATATTTTCCCATTTTATTTGAAATTTTAAATTATGTTATTATAATAAGGCTGAGAATTAAGTACTTGTCTAACAGGTGTTTCAGGTGCCCGTTTGTGGAGATAAAGTTTCTTTGTTAGGTCACGCTTATTTTATTATAATTTTACAATAATATTGTGCGATCTAACTGTCTGCTTGAACGTAACTATTGTACTGATTCATACATAATAAGTAGAACGATACACAAATAACATTTATGAAATTTACGTATCCGCACAATCACAATTATTCGGCTGAGTGCCTTAAGCGCTCTCCTTAGTAGTCCGGTGAAGCTGTTAAGACCTTGCTAGGTCAATAGCGTAGTCAGATAAAATAAAAGAAAATTATTCGGACTCTTGACAATATTCGAATATATACCAAATTGGGAAAAAACCCGTGCAAGTTTGACTACATAAGTACAGCCGCAAAATTTATTTCTAGCGCAGATCAACAGTGCCTCAGGAGTAGCAGCCTATTACTATTGGCCTAAGACCAACATTCCTCTTAAATCTGGATGTACATAATTATAGCTTACAAAGACCAGCATCAGATGAACCGCATGCCTATTTGCTACTATGTTTTACAAACACCATGATTTTTTTAAATCAATATTCTACGTGACTATCTTAAGTTTAACACCCTCCAATCCTTTTGTAGTTCATGGTCACATTTAACATACACAATAATAATACCAAAATGAATACTAATAAACAATAAAGAGAACCTTGGTTAAAGTTTGTTCTAAAACTTTTAAAAGTATGGAAACAATACTTTTAAACGTAAAAAAATTACATCTAGGTTCAATGAACAGCAATAAAGGCGCTTTTCAATGTTAATAATTATGTAACTCTTGTCGTTCGAACACCGCATGGTCTAACAAAAGGAAGTGGGGTACGGGTCGAGGTGGGGACGAGGGCGGGACTGTGCAACACGGTGTGTTTCATTGCTTTCCTTATTATTACACCAGTTCGTATTTTTGTAAATCACCTGATGTTGAGTATATATTAGTTTTGTTTTCGCCTAGATAATTAGATTAAATATTAAGCACCTATTTTTTTAACGATTTAGAACGAGAATCGACTAATAACTGTACTATAAAAATATTGCCGGTGATTAACCAGTCGCGCTGTATATCGACGATAATAAAGTTATTTCACAAACGAAACTTTGATAATTTTTGTACGTTAGTCAACCTTTATACCGTTGATTTAACGTTATGGGACAATAAACCTCTTATATTATGGTTAACTCTAAACATAAATAAAAATATAATTTGATAAATAAAAAAAAACAATGGTTATCAACAACGCTACGATTTAGAAATGTCACATAAACACGAACGAATATTTAAATGAAACGATAACAATATTTAAATTGAAGCCGTTTTATTTTAAAACTCATTCATTGCGCCTAACATTAAATATCTCGTTTGGGTATAAAACAGGACTGTGGCTACGTCGATTACCCTCATTTATTCCAAGGAGTTTTACGTAAAAAAACATGTCTTGCTCTTTATTCCCGCGGAGAGAAATTAACATTGGCTTAGTGATGGAACAATGATTTTTGTTTCGAGCAAAGGGAAAAAGGAAGAAAAATATGACGCATTTTTGTGACACCAGTGAATAGCCTTTATTATAGAAGATTAACTGATGACAAAAGGCAATATATTAAATCTATATTTGTACAAAGCTTAAAAGATAATTATTGTTTACTAACTGACCCGTGCAACTTCGTCTGCACCAAATTGGTCGTCACTGGTTTTAATTATATTTTTAAACGCGAAAAAAAAACTAATACCCGATTGCAACCACAACTACCGTTTCCAGTTGTGAATCCAAACTATCAACGGACTCACTCAAACATATATATGGTATAATTTCCATGCTCGAAACCGGGAAACTAATGGAATGCTACTCATTCCATTTACACAGGAGAGAAGTGCTTTTGCGATAAAGCTTGATTTCATTTCATCTTGCTCGCTTTTTTGTGTTTTCTGTGCTCGAACTGGTTCCACTCGTTCCATTCTAAGTTTCTCTACTTAATTATTATTCAATTTAGAACGCAATTCTGCCACACCACGACGAATGTTATTTTTATCTGTCTCACGGTGTTCATTAGTGCGATTTACACGTGAGGTTGCTCGTAGCACATTTCATTGACTTCGATGATCTATTTCAGCTCGTCTTTTCCTTGGCATTTTCAAACAATAACGGTAAATAAATTTTTCACGCACTTAAAAGAATAATATTTAACTTTATAATCTTTCGTCTGACGTTTGACAGGAAAGTGGCTAGAACAGTTTGTATGGGAAAATGAAATTGTTGTTTTTACTATCTTTCTCGCATTTTTTTCATATTTACTCACCTTTTAAGCCTTCCCTGGACTACGACGAACATTTCGAAACCAAAATCAGCTAAATCGATTCAGCCATTGTCGAGTTTTAGCGAGACTAACGAACAGCAATTGATTTTTATATGTATATATATATATATATATATATATATATATGAAGACGCTAATCGCAAGATATATTCTTCAGATTTAAGAATTAATTTAAGAAAAGATTTAAAACTGAAGGTGGTAGAGCCACACTGAAGCTATTGGTTTCAGCATGAATAGGTCGGTTCGCCCGGGGTAGTACCACCCACTCACAGAAAACCAACGTGAAGTAATAGTGCTTGCATTGTTGCGTTTCGTTTGGTCAGTGGGAGCGTCGGAATACCACCTCCCTTTCCCTCTCCCTTAACCCTGCCCCCAAACACAGGCTGGCAACGCACTTGTGACTGACTCCCTAGAGGTTGTAAGTGTCTATGGACGACGGTGATCACTTAACATCAGGTGACCCGTCTGTCATTTGCCTCCTATGATATAAAAAAAGGTATTTTTTTGCGTCATACTCAACATCTATTAAGGTTGCATAGTGTATACCTAGACCTATCATGTTACGATTCTTCAAAGTCGAGTGATCAACATAGTGTCAAAAGTACATTAATCAAGAAGAAAGTAAGTGCTGATGGTAAGCTGTGTGAATCAACGCAGGACGTTTTCTCAAAGACGAAGGGCGGGAAAAAATACATACAATAAAACGCACGTCTCATACCTACATCATAATTATTAGAAAAGTTGTATCTTCTTTACTACTAACTTTGGCTAGCGGCTTTGTTGTTAAAGATTTGATCTATCCCTCGGGATCAGTACATTTTTATAAATGAAAATGTCCTTTACTTATATCACTTACAACTTTTATGCAAAATATTATGATGATCGATTCGGTAGTTTAAGCGTGAAACGTAACAAACGAACTTACTTTCACATATATTTATAATACAGGAATATTAAGCGCTTTACAAACATATTTTTTATTAGATTTTAGGTTTCATGTTTGACCACAATCTCATTTCAAGTAATTGACGATGTGTTTTGTCTTTTATATCATAGGAAGTAAACTAACAGACGGGTCACCTGATGTTAAGTGATCACCGCCGTCCATAGACTCTAACAACACAAGCGGATTCGTAAGTGCGTTGCCTGCCTGTGTTCGGAGGAATGGGGGAGGGGAGGGGTTGAGAGGAAAGGGTAGAGGAGGGGAAATGGTCCTCCGGTGCGCTCACTGACCGAACCAAACGCAATAATGCAAACACTGTTACTTCACCCACTTCATGCTGAAATGCTTCAGCAAAGCTTTACAACCTTCTGCAAGATAGTAGTATAGTAATTTTAAGATAGTAACATACTACATCTGGAAGAAGACTGACTCTTATGTTTGGCTGCCAGAATACAGCTAGGATTTTTGGCAACAGATCTACTAATTGATGTTGGTCGCGTACCAGTTGAAGATTTTCAATACCATACCGACATTATATATTTTCACCACAGTGTTTTTCTTTAGAAAATATCACAATTAGAACACACTTCCATCAACGCATTGTTCGAACACGCTACTCCAATTATTTTTTTACCAAATATTAATGTAATTTGACGAAGCAATTTTATTTTCGAAGTACAACGTACGATGACGCTTTTATCTATTTCATTCTACTAAGCCTCCAAGTTATATGCTTTGCTTATATTGGGGTATAACATAAAGTCTGTACTTGTGATTTAAAATAAATATTTGTATTATATTTCTAATTTATATAATCATTTACAATGAAGTGTTTCTATTACACTGCCTTAAATTTCATGGGTTATAGTATCTTATTTTAAAAATCAACATTGTTTATTTATTGAGTTACTACTTTTACGTGTCAGAATGATTTAAATTTGATCAGATGCGTTAAAAATCGATAAACACACAATTATTTCACACATTTTCATTCCATAAACTCTCAACAAATAAATACACGTTTAATTTTAACATGAAATACGTAATTAATGACGTATATAATATATAATTCCTGGACGACCAAGCATAAGTCGGTTCTATAACAAACATTTTTAAACAAAAATAAATACTGTTAGGTTTGCCCCATAAAATTAGCATTTTTATCAAAAAATAAAAAAGACTATCTATTTTGCTGTCACTCGGATTCAAACTGAGGTTAGACGGATCTTCAAAGCAGCCGGTTTCCATCTGAGCTATTTTTGTTTTGACAGCGGCGGTGAAATGTACCTTTATATTCTAACTATACTTTTTCTTTGGCTGAAAATTCAGATAAAAAAAACCTAAATGAAATATAACTAGATCGAATTATCGTCTCCGGAACCACTTCCATACTAAGTTTCACGGAAATCGCTGACACCGTTTTCAAGACCCTGAATATATAACAAAATAAAAATATACAAGAATTGCTCGCTTAAAAGTTTTAGGTATTATTATATGTGTGCACAAGATAGATATTATATGTATGTACAAATTTGGGAGTAAATAATAAATACACAGACTTATATTTCATCTAAAAGTTAAATTTACTACTTTAAAAACTACGTCAAACAAGTTTCCTTCGTAACGCAATTTAACTGTCGTAAAATTTCCGTTAACGCCTTCACTGTAACTTCCCTTTGTTAGAATAAATATTTCCATATCCGACCTACAGTTTTTCTACACAGAAAATATTGCGTGCGACATGTTATAAATTGCCTTCCATGTTACAAAAATTCTTAACACGTAGCAGTTATATTAGGATCAGATATTAATTCATTGCGACCGAAATAGAATGTGGATAAATGTATTGTGGTAAATAATATTACACTCAAATTGTACATTAATTCGTTGTGATAGAAATCTATTCATATAAATAGAAATGGAGTTGTTTATTTCGGCTAAGCTATGAAAAAGTGGCAGAGCCACGCTGAAGCTATTATTGGTTTCAACATGAATGGATCGACTCACCCGGGGTAGCACCACCCTCTCACAGAAAACCGACGTGAAGTCACAGTGCTTGCATTGTTGCGTTTCGTTCGGTCAGTGAGAACGCTGAAGACCCATCTCCCCTCCCCTGCCCTCTCCTCTCCTTTCCCCTCTCCTCTAACCCCCCTCCCTTTCTTTCCACTCCCACAAACATAGGCTGGCAACGCACGTGCGACTCCTCTGGGGTTGCTAGTGTTTATGGACGACGGTGAAAAAAAGAAATGGATGAACCAATTTTGAAGTATGCTTCTGACCGTTTTTAGCCAAAGCAACTGCTTCAATTCCGACGCTCGTGTGATTTCAAATTTTTGAAGACACTTTTACTGTCAGGTAAAAGACCTTTCGCAGTATTATTTAGATTACACACCATTATCCCTTTCTAGATAGACGAAGCCATATTAATCAAGTTTAAGAAAAATATCTTGAAATCGGAATGAAAGTAACAGAAGTTGAGTAAATAACATAATTGCTATAAATAAATGGAAAGTAGATCATTCATACTGAGTTAAAAAGTAGTTCCAACAATATTCGCAGCTAAAATGCAGCTTGAATATTATTACTAAAAATGTATATTCAATAAAAGTCGATGCAGTCATAAGAACTACCGATATAAGTGAAAACATAAAACAATTATATTGTAAAATACTTAAATCTCATAATTTCTAAATTAATATTATTAACATTCGTTTGGTTTTTATATTTATTATCACTACAAACGATAATTATATACATGTCCATACATTATATTGATTAATTAAACATACTGAGCTGCAAAATTTCAATACAAAATATAAATATTAGATGTATACAGCCCGTTATACTACGCGACGCTAGTCGGATGCAAGTGCACCCCGTGCATGTCGCTGATGCGAACCCATAAGATTTTCTCCAACCTAAAATCACACAATACAGCAAGAAAAGTTCACATCAATAATTCTAGTAATATTACAAATGCGATACCGAGCTTGTTTGTTACGATTTCACCTCTCGGTTGCTCATAAGAACATAATGAAACTTTACATACACGTTGTCAGGGGTATAGAAAAGAGTATAAGATGCCTTGTACCCAAAAAGGATACAGAAGAGGATATAAGCATAAGTTCAGAAAAAAATGTATGTTCTCAAGGTATACATCAAAGCTACACTAACGCAAGCTTCAAGCAAAATCTAGTAATTAATAAAGGTGAAACACGTAATGTCCATGAAACAGCAAAACCATTATTACGATAATGAACTTTCGTGCACCAAAGACATATATCGTTTCAAGTTATTACATTCCATTATTTTTAACTACATTCTATTTTCGTACGACAGACAGTTTTAATTGACGTTCAATTTAGACAAAGCTATTTTTATATACATATATACTGAATACCGCGATCGTTCCACTCACGTCGACGTTGTTGTTGTAACATAAGTTAACTGTATTGTTACTGTTCGGGGTTAAACAACCTAACTGCTTGTTAGGTATTATATATAATTTGTGCAGTGCGTGCACATTAACATTTTAGTATTAAGATAATATATTTGTATGACTTCAGTTCGTAATCGAAGACGCGCGATTCATCACCACTGTACCCTATTTACCATTAACGGCGGATTATTATAAACCATTAAATAACCATTTCACCAATAAAATATTGAGCATTTAAACCATCTATTTCTTCAGTTACTTTTTAGGTTTAAGCGTTTCGCCAAGCTCACCTAATTATTTAATGATATGGTTTGACATGGTAAGACTCTAAGCTTAGATTAGTATTGGCTCTCAAGAACAGAGCTACTGGAACACAAGTTGGTAATAACTTGCAACAGGCCCATGTAGTGAAAGCGCGTTGTGCCAATGCGACTCCCACAGTTCGTCAGGGTGGGGGTCTATCACCCACTCCCCTTTTGAAAGGTCTACCATCCTTGATCTCTCAGACCGCAGTCAACGCCTCTTGGAGGACCTACATCTGTCGCGGGAGCAGACCCATTGCCAGTCGGTAGTCCCTGCTCCCCCACCTAAAAGGAGTATGAAGGTACTATAAGGTTTTAGTCCGTGCGAATCGGACATAACCCATCCTCAGCTACCCGATGGGATGGTTATATGTTAGGGATCTCCCTATGTAAAAAAAAGGTTGATTGCATGCTATGGTTTCATGATATTTTGTTTCTCCGAAACACTAGTTTATTGCATTAATTCAAATATAAGTTCGAATAATACCCGAATATTATACTACCACTGAATAATCATCGCTTACATTTTTTTTAAATATCTTATATTATTTTAGCTTTTGACTACATTCTCATGTTATATTAAATGTTGCTGTGGTCTGATTTTTTTTTTCAATATGAAGACGCTGTTGACCTGGAATGGTCTTCACAGATTCACCGAACTACAGTGGTCTAATTAAAGACGTTAAACCTCGAAAAGGCCAGCTCTCACTTGCCAGAACACACCAACGATTGCTATGGCAACAGATTTTCAACGTGAGGATTGTAGCTAACCAGGCTGACTAGCAAAAAACCTTACCATCATGCTATAATTTCATCACAATGTTTACCTTCACGGAAAACTCCGACCCAGTTGCTAGGATTCGAACCTACGTCTATCTAATCGATATCCGAAAACGCAACTAACTTAAAAGTACGTAACAAAGGTATACTGTACCCAAAGTCAACACTCCGTTGTACGCACAATTAGTTAAACAAAACAACAAAAACTCCACATCAGGGAACCCATATAGGCATGATTAGAACATGCTTATTTCAAAATATGGCTGGACAAGCTACTACTGGTTTGCGTTTAATATCGCGACATGATAACTCATTTCTTTCTGCTAAAATTCGATGCTATTCATGTGACCAATAAGCGGTTTCAACAAGATTGTGCTACATGCCATACACCTAGTGAAATAACCCCACTACTATATGAGATATTACTTGGTGGTGTATTATCTCGTTTCGTTTCTATTATTTGAAATCGAAGGTCTATGTAAATAAGTTCACCACTATTCATGCATTAAAGAGGAACGACGCATCAACGAAATTCAGCCACGATTATGTGAAAAGGTTAAAAAATTTTTGATAAAAGATTGCGTATATTATTAGCCGACTAAGCCGTGGAAGCCATTTTCCCAGGATGTTATTCCGTGAATAACTCTATCCTATATACCTTATGATTATATGAAAAAATAACAATCTAAAGACTAACATCAGTGTTGTCTATTTAATTCTAACCTTGCGTTAGTTTTGGGAGATCCTGTATAAATAACACAGTACCATTCCGTTTTTTCCCAGACCAAAATCCATGTTCCAGTGTCATAGCACACCACTACATTCGAAAACAAAAAAAAAAAACATTATCACGTCGCGCCGCCGGACACGTTTTACAGACAATATGACTGCATCATAGACTACATACATCTACGATATAGCATACACCAAGCATAAACGTGTGTCATTTCACCGTGGTATTTACATGCTGGGATGATATCATTAATAACTAGTTGCTGCTCGCGACACTGCTTGTGTTAGCTATACTATCTATACTAGTATTCTATAGATTTCGAAGTAAAGTTCGTGAGTTTGTGACGTTGTGAAGTTTGTGGGGTAATCTCAGGAACTACTGGTTCGATTTGAAAAATTCTTTCAGTGTTATATAGCTCATTTATCGAGGAAGGTTATAGTCTATATATATCATAACGCTAAAACCAATAGGAGTGGAGCACTAAGAAGAATGTTTCTTAATCGGGTTATTTTCCTCTTGAGAGCTTCCGCTACGTGTTAGCTTAACCCAAAGTAACTATTCTACGCAGAAGAAGTCGTTATAGAATACACCTCGTGAAGAGTAGTGTTTTCAAGATGGAAAATAACGTATATAATCGGTCGAATAGTTACGACATGAAAGCGTAACATACAAACAATCAAACTTACATTTGTGTTTACAATACCACTCAGGGTTAGGACGTTTAATGGATACACCGTCTCTTGTTGTTATTAAATATCACTAATTTTCTATTAATTTCACTATTGTTACTAGCTTAAAAAAAAATCCCATCACATTTTTTAAGCCCCGAAAAATTAATTGTTAAGTAAAATAATAATAGTAAAACTTGCTCACAAAACGATTTTAACTAATAAAAAAAAAATTAAGCAGAATAAAGGTCGGGATCTAGAGTCTACAGAAATAGAAGAAAAAAAAAGTTAGCCATTTAGACATAAGAGTCTACCCAATCTTAGTAAGCATGATAAGAAAGTCTTAGTTGTTACAATAAAAATAAAATATATACAAAAAAGGCCATTATTAAGCTATCGTTGACGTAGATTACAAATGGAATTAACATATATAATAACTACTATTATTTTTATATTCATTTGATTCTTAGATAGTTACAGAAAACAATACTTGGTAATAACTAATGAATCACAGTTACTATTACGGTAAACAAACCATGATATAAATATAAACATTTTAATGGAATTTTTTAACATATTTAATTAAAAACCATTCTTACACGCGTTTACATTAAAACGTGTGTCAACATCGCGATACAAGTATTAAGTCATAGTTTCTCAAACAGGTGTCGTATTTGAGAATATATAAGATCAATATATTTTGAAAACTGTTCCTAAAAATATTTATAGTGTAGATCAATTTTTTTGGAAAATATTCAATAATAGTTTGAACTATTAGGTTCTACCTACGAACGTTAAAACACTACTACAAGTTCGGATAACATCCCAATTATCGATAAAAAATGTCAAGAATATCGAACTTTTTATTTATTTTAAAAATAGAATATGTTGTTTATGTATACTTTATATTTTTGATATGAAAACAATACAAATGTTATCTATGTTTATACTTATATAATTATGCTATGTATATGTATGTATATTCCAAATATATTATTGTATATAATCTCTGTGGTACTCACAACATAGCACCTATTCACTTTTGGTGATTTATCTATATTGACACGTTCCTATTTTAGATTATTCTACGTTGTTACACTGAATATTTAGCATTACGTTTAAAGCTTCTATTTGTCACACTTGACATTGGCGAGATGCGATTTAAAAGAAAATAAAGCACCGTCCTTTATAATCAGTTTCAGTAGCTTTAGAGAGAAGAGGTTATTTTTAAATATCACTCATATGATGATATCGCATTAACGATAGAATAAAAGAACCATATAGATTTTTAAATGACTCGTAAGTGACCAACACTTGTAAGATTTTATACTATCTACAAATATCGAACTACATTATATTGAAAAAAAAAATAATTGTCGCCGCCACAGCTGGTAGATATAAAAGTTTCATTAACCGCAAATTATCATAGATATTTAGCAGATTGCGTCACTGAAAGAGTTGAGAAACGATGAATTGATGAATCTGAAGGGGATAACTAAGATTTGCAAGGATACACTGATACTTCATCTCTGTTGCTAGCACGAACAAAACGTGAACATGGATAGATGAATTTAATAAAAATTGTCCACCCAAAAATTAAATATTATCTGATTAAAATTTGATGAATAGATTACGTTAAAAATAGGTTTCGTTTCAGTATTCATTTTGGGATAATGTAAAATTCCGAGCGAACTGACAGGCTGAGTAAATTAGACTAATTTGCAGTTTCCATCACGAAATTGCTTCGAGCAGATTTCTAAAACGTACCAAATTTTGTGCGAAAATTCATAGTAGGGACGCAATCAAAATCGATATGAGAAATATATTCATTAATCGATATTTACCTTTAAACCTTTATTCGATTTTTAAAAATTCGATTTTCCGGAAAAGTCAAGAATTACTGTGACGGATTTGTCACAATGTATTTCGTTGTAATGATCAACTTGGGTACCAATTATTTACCAGTTCACTTGAATACTGAATATCCATTGGTTGATTAAGAAACAAGATATATCCATACATGTTACAATTATGGATTTTACATCTGATATACGTCGGCTTATATACAATGTTGTACCATTTTTGTGGTTTATTATAATTTATATTATCCACTTCACATGCATCTAGTAAATGGATTACCAAAAATGTAAATTTAATTATCATTTTATCAAAATTAGTGATGTTTCTCAATCATTATATTTAAAACCTTATTTATATTCTGGTTTATACTAATCGAATTTAAAATTCTATTCGAACTTAAACTTCGAATTCGAAACGATTTCTCTCTCGTAGAAAGGTGGTCACTTCATGAAGTCTTATGACAGTTCTTAATTTGTAGGACGAAATGTGTCTTACAGAATAAAGAAAGAAATATATTAACTTAGTTTATTTTATTCAATATATATTTTATGTTTTTTTCTACACTATAATATTTATGTTTGCTACAAAAAGAATAGGAATTGTTTATGTTTAGAATGTATATTTTTTTTAATATATTATTTATCTATTACAGAAATACGTTATTTTCTATCTATAATATTCTTCAGAATAGTTGATAGAAATTATAATTAGATAATGTCAAACTGATATTATATTTTGTGTATTATGTTCATACTATAAACTGTATTTTAAAATTACGCTAGCAAAAAACATTAAATTGTTTTTAAACTTTCATTATTCTTTTTGTATGTCATTTTACGCAATATACACAATTAATTATTTTATATTATACCATTTAACAATAATTACATAATTTTGAGTAGTATAAAAAAATATTATAGTCCTAAAATACTTTCTAAATAAATATCAATATTTGAAAGTCTATTAAAAATAACATACCTGGCACAAATTAAATCCGCAACATATTAAAAAATAAATGTTTAATTAATTTACGTCAAAAGTATCAAATTCGTCACGACGTGTCACTTTTAATGTAAAACGTTTTGACACCATAACTAAAGTTTCCGCACTTCACTAAATAACTACATAGTTCACGAGAAAAAACGAACGCGCGTATTTTAACGCGTACTATGGGAATACGCAGTACGCTAGCGGTTCGATTGCTAGCGCTCATGCGACTGCCCAGCGTACGAAGAGATGCTTCGGATTCATCGCGCCCGCCCAAACTGCGCAGAGGCGCTACCACGATTGTATGGTATTTTAATTTCGGTTTCTTTCTGTATTGACAAGTTATTTTTGTTTTTTCACGAACAATTATTAGATAAATTCTAATATTTAAACATTTTTATTACCGGTAATTGATTATTTTAAGGTGAAAAAATCTATCTTTATATAAGAATGTATATGTTAAGGGTTTGTACTTTTATAATTTTAATGAAAAAAAAAAATGTTCACCTACAACAATCTAGGATTATCTTTAGAAATGTCTGTCTGTCTATCTATCTATCTGTCTCTCTGTTTCTATAAACACGCATCACTGCTAAAGTATCGAGTTCACAAGAAAACCACACAATCTTCGTAGAATAACTTAGTTTTTGTTTCGTTAAAATCGGTCCACTCTATCAAAAGTTACTGTAGTTTTAATGACGACACGGCGTAAGTACGAGAGAAAAGTAGAAAAGTAAATGGACTTAATACATTCAGATGAATTTATTAATTACTGTTTTTACGTGGGCACAGCTATTTTTTTTATAAGTCTCATGGTCTAATATCGAAACAGAGATCCCGAATGATTATGGGTTTGATTCCCATCCATTACTGATATTTATATGATAGCATAGTTGCCGGCTAATGGCCGAAATTCAACCACAACTCTATATTTTTGTTTCAATATCATTGTAGTTTCTTCATAAATATTGTAGATTAGTAGACGTAAAAATTACAAATTATTACGAATAGATATTTATAAATGAAGTATTCGACTTATTTATGGCAAAGAAAAAATAACTAAGTATATATACTATATGTTTATAGTAACGGTAACGCTTCTCAGTAATTACTAATACAAAAACAGAGTTTCGGTTTCGATTTCCGAATTTAAGTATGTATTCGTACATTATGGAGAAAACAGAAAAATATTGGAAAAAAAAGAAATTACAGCATTTTGAACATTTGAAGTTCTGTTTTACATAGTTGAAGTACTGAAAAAATATTTCAAAGGGTAATTTCAATTCCGAGAAAGATATGAATACGCGGTTTGCCTAGAAAGAGGACAATATATTACATGTAGTTATTTAAGTTTCTTCCTGGAATAATAGCAGTTCTAAATATTAAGAGGGAAAGAGATATATAGTTTATAGTGTTAAGACAAAATCAATCTTAACGTCATTATTACTTCCAATATACCTACCAAATAACTAGCAGATACCTATGACTTCATCTGAATCATTTATTTATCTTAACAAAATATAAATATGTACATAAAAAAAACTTAGGCACAACACTGCTTGACCCCAATTTTCCACAGCGAGAATAATTCATTGTTGAAAGCTAATAAAATCGTATTTTTTTAAACTTTAATAACTTTGTTTTGAATGAATCTATTTTAATAATTTTCCAGAAGTAAAGCTAAAAAATTATTTGACAATTTTCCAGTAGTTTATACGTGATACATGCTCAACGTCGGGCCTCTATAATCTTATTTGTATATGCATAGGAGCAAATAAATATTTAATAAGTATATGTTGATATATATAAAATCTAATAACAAAGGAATATGTACAAAAAATTAGCTCAGTAAGGAACTCTCATACAAAAGCCGTTCTAAAGTAATTCCCAGCGTACAGTATACCTAGCTATTAATCATCCCGCTTGGTCCGTTTCTACTTGTTTCCGACAGCGTCACGCCCCTCAGCTTCTGCTGGCATCTCTACAGCCCAAATGGCCGTCATAAAGCCCCAGTTTTATCATTATAATGTTACATTACCGAAAATCTCTCTAAAACGTATTGTATGCATATAATGGGACGATTAGTTATTGCAATTACTCAGATTGCGTAAACTTTTTTGTATGTTTTGTAGGATTTAGAGTACGACCACAATCTCATCTGATTGTAAATGATTTAATCCAAAATGGTAAACACAGTAAACCTAGAGCGGACTGGTGAACTGTAAAATTATTGTTACAGTGTGTTTATCTGAACCCTTTTTTTACTATATTTTGTTGAAGAAGTCGTTACTTTGCGGATATCCATTATTAAATATTATAGTGGATGTTACTTGGTACTTCCACTTGGAATTGATTAACCGCTACTACTTCCTACTGCAACAAAGAGCATTTTATTACTAAAACGATGACAGTTCCTTGGTAGAATCCAACGGCGATTAAGACTGTCTATAAATATATATAAAAATAATTATTTAAAATCAATTAAACAACTATACATGTATAATTATTATTAATAAACTATACAAATTATAATGAAAAATAATATAATAATAAATTAAATATGTTGTAGATTGACGTACATTTAACCTAACCACAATAGATTACACGTGTTTCGCTCCTTCACGAAGTATCTTCAGATCGATGTTGACTCTTCTGATGCGAGCGGGCTTTTTTTTACATTTATTTTTGGCAACCAATTTGATAGGTTATTACTGCCACTGTTAAATAGGTAATATTGCTACTAGTTCCTTGTAATTTCTATGTTCTAACTGTAATCATTTCTATATTCTAACAAGATGGTGGCCCTCTTATTAGAATTTTCCAAGGAGTTTTTGTGGTATCTCTGAATCCATGCTATTATTTCCCATCCACTTGACTTGTGCACGATAATCGAAATATATTACGTAAAACCCCACCAATATTATAAAATATAACACAACAACAATTAAAATTTGAGCATAAAATGCCCATATGGTTGAAATACATTTTTGGAATTATAAGTAAATTGACCGACAGACATTTTAAAATATTTAAAGATTTGGATAAAATAACAAGTTTCATGACTGGCATTCATTTGAATTTGTATGAGAAATCAATGCAATAAAAATAATGAAATGGACAATGTTAATCTTCCACCATCTTAGATTAAGATATTATATAGGCGCTTGATCCATAAGTGTACGACCTGAGTGAATATGTGTTCGGTGGCGCGTGCAACGAGGCGTACAACGGGGTATGCGGCGTTCAAGAGCGTCGCTCGCGCGCCCCTCATGACACCTACATCACAGTATAAATATAAAAGACAGTATGGAAACTGCCTACAAACGCAAGTACCGGTACACTCACGTAACCATATGTGCCGACGAGACCTCTAAGGGGATTTTGCGGTCCATGGAATACTTTTTAAAATCTCTCGTCGATGCGCATATTTGTGTGAATGTGCCGTTTTCGAGCTGATATAACCCTTAATACTATGCGCCTAAAGTGCATCCAGCATTGCATTATATGACGCTGTCACGTGCAATTATACATCTTCGGTTTACCTCAATAAGAATATATTCTACTAAACGATAGACATTATTTAAACCTCGCGGAGAGCGGCATTGTGCACGCAATTCAAAATTCGGGAGTCAATATAGTTAATGTAAAAGTAAAGTATATATTTTTTTCAAATATATAAAGTTAGTTTAAAAGTCTAGTTAAATTTTTGTTTTTAAATGGACAAACAGGGAGAGGTCGTCTAACACAGCGTTTGTAGGCAGTGCCTACGTGTTAATGCATCTGTTCGCGAACGCGAACGAACGCCGCACGCCCCTCCACGCCCGACGCTCGATTTAAGCGTCCACTCTTGCCATACACTTATGTATATATATATATATATATATATATATATAAGACACTTAATTATAATTCGTTTTAGGAGGCGAAATAAAACTTATTTGTTTCTTTGAAAAATAAAGAAACGACAATAAGAGTTTATTGTTTACAAAAAAAATGACAGCCGTTTGACAAACAGTGCGCGCGCATATTCATAGAGCAACCTCCATTGTCTATGACTCTATCCACTTGACATTGGCAACATTATGTGAACACACATGTTGCCATTTTAAGAAGAAGAACATATTAAAGAAATAATTTTCTTTACATATATATACGCGATTTTAGTCCGGTGAAGTTGTAAAGGCCTAGTAAGGGTAATTAAGAAAAAAGCTTTCAACATTACTGTCTCGTGAAAACAAAAATAGTAAAGAAAATACGTGGGCGGCTCCTAGGGTGTTAATTAAAAAAGGTTCTTCTAATAAGGTTTGATTCCCGAACACTTTTACGCCAACGCTCGTCTCCTTGAGAGAGAAAGTATCGAATATCATAAGAGATCGGATCTCACATTACAATAGACATAGTTCATTGACACCAGTAACCACTAAATTGAGAAATTATATTTAGTAACAATACCTCTTACTATGATACTGATCAATATACTCTTTGTTGTTTTAGAACAATAAAAAGAAAATTTACTTAATTTTTTTTTTCTCGATCTGACTACGCTATTGACCTGGCAAGGTCTTAACAGCTTCACCGGACTACTAAGGCGAGCGCTTAAGGCACTCAGCCGATTTTATATTGGCAACCAGCTCAAGGGTGCACGGCACACCTCGGCTTGGCTGTTGCTCGTTGCATACAAAATCGCGACCTATCTTAGCTAACCTAGCTAACTATTCATATATGTTTGAGTTGTTAAAACGTATATGAGTACCAAGCATATCCGCCTCAACAATTCCTCCATATATTTTTATCGGAAAATTTGGAGAGTTTTCAGTTCGATAAGGGAAAAAAAATTACCAAAAATAACCCTTCCACCAAAATGTGTAGCGTGTAGGCGTGCACGTGTGTGGAGGTGATCGTGTAGTGTTGTAGCAATGATGTATGGGTGTGTCACCGTATCACGCAAGCAACGCACTCAAGGGCTCCCTAACAAGGGATCGAACCTAGGCTTGAGCCGCTGCCGTGGGAGGCCTAATCGGGTGTGCGGGAGCGAAGTTAACCCCCAGACCGCGGCGGCGCGATCTGTGGTTATGCGGGCGTGGGCGTGCGCACGCTCTGTTACGAGGGACAGGCTGGTACTGATCGTTCGCTGACGTGATATCGTCGGGAGGGTCGTTGAAGATGTGTCGCGGACGTCTTTTATAACGCCCAGCGTTGGGCACGGGTTCGTAATTCGTGGCGGATACCACTAACGAACTGGGATGAATCGCGGCTCGCTCGAAATAGCTATCTGTAAGTGATTTTATATACGCCCAGATAGACGGCATCTCCAGGTCCCTATGGAGATCCGCCTTCCGGACGAACCAAGGAGCACCGGTGATTTTACGCAGAGCCCGGGTCTGCAAAACCTGAAGCGTATCTAGATTCATCGCGTGGGCGAAAACCGGACAACTATACGTCATTACCGGACGAATACAAACTTTATATAATGTGAGCTTATGTCTGAGGGACAGTTTGCTCTTCAGACAGAGTAAATAATGAAGGCGACCCAAGACCATAGCGGCTTTGTCTCGCACTCTCTTAATGTGAGGATCAAACGTTAAATGTCGGTCTAAAGTGACGCCGAGATACTTGACCTCGGTGGTCCAAGGTATCTCGGAATCGTATAGCCTTATGGGCTTTAACTTATTATCGCGATATCTAGGATCGAAGAGTATCGCGGCACTCTTATCGGGGTTAATACCTACACGCCATCGAAGAAACCAGTCACCGAGCGTGCTAACGCCTTTTTCGATGCGATTTCTAAGGACTTTCGGCCGCCAGCCAGAGGCGTAGATAACTGTATCATCAGCATAACAACCTACCTCGACTCCCGGGAGCTTAGGTAGGTCGCTGATGAACAGGTTGAAGAGGGTGGGCGCGAGTATTGAGCCTTGTGGCACACCTGAGCGTATCGGACGGGGCGATGAGAGTTCGCCGTCTACTCTAAAACGGAAGGTTCTATCGGCTAGATAATCACGGATGATGTGAACTAACCTATCGGGTATACCGGCTTGATTTAGCTTGTATATGAGCCCTTTGTGCCAGACCTTATCGAAGGCCTTGGCGACATCGAAAAAGATTGCTATCGTGCGTTTCGGATTAGTGTTTTTTACGGGCGGATCCGGCTTCGGGTTCGGATCTTTATTAAAATTAGAAAAGATGTACTCCGTGAGGCGAAGTACTTGATCCGGACAAGAGTGTTTGGCGCGAAATCCAAACTGTTCAGGCGGTATTAAACTACGGTCGTTTATCGTAACCTGGAGACGGTTCAGAAGGAGCCGCTCGTAAAGTTTCCCTAGTGTATCAAGCAAACTAATCGGACGATAGCTATCGGGAAGCGTAGCTTTCTTGCCGGGCTTGTGAATTCCTATCACTACGGCCCTCTTCCAGACGGCTGGAAAATGACCCTGGGACATGGCCGCATTGAAGATGCAGACCAATAGAGTTATGATGCGGTCAGGAAGGAGCTTCAGAACCTCGTTCCTGATCCCATCGGGACCTGGGGACTTCCTAGGCTTGAGACGCTTGATGGCGGCCGAAACTTCGTCGAACGTTATCGGGGTTAGGGTATCCGCCGGAGGAGACGCGAGTGCATGCTCTACGGCTGTTTTGATAGACTCTATGATGGAAGGGTCAGTATTATCAGTGTTTGGCGAACACTGTTTCTCTAAGCTCGCGGCGAGACATTCTGCTTTGTCAGTGTTATCGAACGCGGGAGGTAACCCGGGGTCTCTATCGAGAGGGGGCATTGGGATGACCGTATCGGACTTAAACTTTCGCGTGAGGGTCCAGAATGCCAGGTGAGACGGCTGGAGATCCTCCAGAAACCTGTCCCACCTGTCACCCCGGATCTCAGAAATACGAGACTTAACTGCTTTCCGTAAGACACGTAAGCGTTTGCGGTTCTCAGCGGTCGGGTAAGCGTCGTGAGCACGAGTCGCGGCGTTCTTTTCCGTGATCAATGCTCTAACGTCATCAGGGAGTATAAAACGGCGTTCGTTCGCCGCATGTATCTCTTTCGAGGTCTCCCTGACGGCGGTCTGGAGATAATCAACCAGGGAATCGATGGCCGAATCCGCGTCGACTTGAGACACCAACACGTCCGGAATCCTGTCTAAACTACTAGACGACGGACTATTTTTAAAATATTCGCTAAGTTTCGCGTAATCGGCCACTCTGATCGGCGTCGGGCTAAAATCAGAGTTATGTCCTAACTGTAATAAAACAGGGCGATGATCCGAGTCGAGTTCGTGTATGACTGATATGAGTCGTACAGGAAGCGCGACATTTTTTAACAGAGCTACATCTAAAACTGACGGTCGGCAGTGATCTTGATAGTGCGTGGGTTCCGGAGGGGCTATGACGTCAAATGCGAGAGCCCCACCTAGTTCGTCGAGTATCCTCCCGTTACGAGAGGTACACGGACAGTTCCAGATGACGCTCCCGCAGTTGAGGTCCCCCGCTATAATAACAGAATTACCTAAATTAAATAGCGCCTGCAGATCGGATTTGAGCAATACTTTATTCGGTGGTAGGTACGCGGAGACAAGAATAATATCAGAGTGGCCCGTCATACCATCGCGGCATACTGAAACTTCCATATGAGTAAGCGCGGGCGGATCTAAAGGCATGGAATACAACGAACGCCTGAAATAAATTAAGGCGCCACCCCCGCGGGCGACACGGTCGTTTCTAACAATACAATAATTCGCGATTCTCGGATTACGCATACTCGGTTTAAGCATCGTTTCCTGGATGAGGAAAACGTCAATCTGTCTATCGCGTAAAAAGTCAGCTACTAGATCGCGCTGTGTCCGAAGGGATCTCGCGTTGAAAAACGAGAGGCAAAGACCGCGTGATTTAATTTTATTAGTTCCCGGGAATTTTAAAATTAATATTTAAGAGACTGTGATCGGGCGAGGTGCTGTATGGTGGCTCCGATAGCCGGAAAGCGCGCTAGGGCGGCGATAAATTGTACCCCGTGCTTCTCCTCTACTACGGCGTAGAAGGCGAGAACCTCCTGCATATCATGCTCTATGAGTAGTTGCTCCATCCAGTCGAACTTATCCGAGAGAGATGAAGATGATGAAGCCTGAGTCGCCTTAGGTGGCGGCGCCAGAGGCCATGAAGAGGCCTGAGGCTGAGATCTGGGGGCCCAGGGGGCCATAGGGGCCCGCCCGGGTTGGGCCGCGCGCGGCACAGAGGGTGGCGAGCGCGGTGAGGTCGTGGGCGCGGGCGCTACCGGGGCGCGAGAGGCGCCCGGCAGGCCCGGGAAGGCCTCCACGGACATGAGAGGTGGAGGCGGAGGGCGGGCGGCAGCTACAGGCGCCCTGGGCGCCTGCCTCGCCTGGCGGGGGCGTGGTGTGCGCGGCGCGCGGGGACAACCGCGATAATTCGCGGGGTGACCCGCGTTACCGCAGAGCACACAGCTGGGAGGATCGGGAGTTCCAGGAGTGCGCTCGCACTCCTTCGTGGCGTGGTCTCCCAGGCACTTGACGCACCTGGGGCGAAGATGACAATTCTTCGCGAAGTGGCCATAACTCTGGCAGTTATGGCACTGCGAAGGAATGTGGGTCTTGCGTGGGGGCTCAACGGTAACCCCGTTGAGGCCACATACAGAGGTGAGAGAAAAAATGGCCTTACCCTCCTGCGACCGGTCGAGGATGACAAGAACCATATTGTATGGGGCGCGAGTGCGTGGGTGGTACATACGATGTACCTCACGCACCGGGTAGTTTTTCTCCTTAAGGGAGAGGGTAACATCCTCGACCGAGATTTCGGCCGGGACACGGCGAAGCACGACACGCAGAAGGCGCTCGTCCTCTAGAGCGTACGTAAAATACGCGAGTTTGGACTCCGTTAAAAAGCGAATTAACGCGCGGTGATCGTCCGACGTGGGACATTTAACTCGAATGCCCGCCGGCGTGCTAAGGGCATTCGTGTAGTTTATGTTACGAGTTTTTAGACTATTAGAAATTGAAGTCCATTTGGACTTGTCTTGTATCGTAACAGGAGGCGGCGGGCGCGGCTTCCTACCTGCGGACGGAGTGAGCGAGACGGAACTATTGTTATTGTTCGCGTTCGGCTTACGCGACGGTGTAGCCGAGGTCGACGGTACGCGAGCGCCATCTATATTGGCGACTTTTTGTGGGCCAACGGAACCCGAATCCGTCGGGCTGGCCGGACGACGCTTTTTATGTGAGACGGTTGTATACCCGTCTTTATCTAATTGCGCAGAAGGCGCGGGAATCGCGGTCGCAGTCGCGGTCGCGGTCGGCTTGGTGGATGCCGTTACGTCTAGCTCCATCTCGGAGCCGGTCTCCGAGCTGGAGCTCGAAATCGGGGCCTCAAATAGGCCATTATCGCACGCATCGAGAGGCGATTGCGGCGATAGAGTCGCGAAATAATTCGCGGTCGGGATATTAGGCGCGAAACGGCCCTCGGCGGCCTGCGACATAACATTGTTGTAAATTGAATTTACAATCTCCTGGTCTAAACCGCTCTCGAAGAGATTTATGCGAAAATAATCGGTTACAGCTAACGGATCCATCGCGGTGGATCGAGGAGAGGGAGGGGCCGCGAAACAACCTCCCTGCCTTAAGGGCAGGGGGGCACGCCAAACGGTAAGCTACGGGACTATATCGAGTGCGGACCAAGAGAACTGTTTAAAACCAAACAAAGCGAAAGCACAAAATAAATAAATGAGTGGGCGAGACAGAGGACCATGTATATGAATAAAATACTATAACATAAATAAATAATGGTTAAATAAATAGATAAATAGTAATAAATAGGTACTTACATAGATACGTATATACGGGGGCACAGAAATAGATTACTTTATCACTGAATATATAAAAATTAACGAAATATTTGAGGAAATAAATAGATAATTAAACAAATAAATAATAGTTGGTTAGATATTTACGAATAAGGAATAGAAAAATGAGTATATAAATAAACAGGTAAATTTATAAATAAGGGAATGTCTCACTCACTCAGGTAGATTTTGTACACGTGTGCCACAGCTGTACTCTACTTAGCACTAAACAAAGCACAACGAAATCGAGAACAAAAGATCTCGAACAAAGGAGATATCGGACACGTGCTTTCGCTAGCGCGTCCAAAACCGGACTCCAAAATTTACATAAACCAATTTATACGTATACGAGTTACAAAGGTAGACATTTGAAGCGATGATGCTTTAGTCCATACCGTGTTCGAACCCAGCGTCGATTGATGTAGGTTGGAATCTTTGCAACTGAGTCGGAACTTCGGTAAAGGAAGAGATCGTGATGACACCGTAGCATGATGGTAGGGTATTTTCTAATTCCACCTGGCGAGATGCCACCCTCAAGTTAAACATATATTGCCAAGCATTCATTGGTGTGTTCCAACATTTGAGAGCCAACCCCTTCTGGGTTTAGTGTGTTTACTATCTTTTTTTATATCATATAGAAGGCAAACAAATAGGCGAGTCACCTGATTTTAACCGATCATCGCCGTCCATAGACACTAGCAACACCAGGGGAGTCGCAAGTACGTTACCAGTCGGCGTTTTAGGGGAATGGGGGAAAGGGAATGGGAAGATAGGGAAGGGGGAGAGAAGGGAGGAAGGGAGATAGGCCTCCGGCGCTCTCACTGACCGAACGAAACGCAACAATGTAAGCACTCTTACTTCACGTCGGTTTTCTGTGAGAGGGTGGTACTACCTCGGGCAAACCAACCCATTCTTGCTGAATACCAAAACCAGTAATAGTTTCAACGTGGCTCTACCACCTCCAAATCTATGTCCTCATCCAAACTACCTTCTATCTTAGACCACATAGTCATTTAACATCAGATGATATCGTACTCTAAACCTAAAACTTCAAAGGTAGTACACATAACAGACAGTTTGGAAACCACTCATAAGCTCTAAGTGATAACGCCGCCTAACTGTACACATACTATAAACTAATATCTTATTTTATATATTTTCAACGTGTGTGCAATAAAGAGTTTTATTAATATTATTAGTCTCCATTTCATTAAAATCGGTAAACTCTGTCAAAAGTTATTGTAATTTTAATGACGATGCGGCGTAATTACGAAAGAAAAGTAGTTAAAAAAACGGACTTAATATATCAGATAAAACATTTAGATCAATATAGGACGGCATTGCTGCGGATTTAGAAATGAGTTGCCAGGTTCCGTTTTCTCCCAATTATGTAACCAGGAGTTGAATTTCCAAGACTGAGCATGCAGACGCTTCTCTTGTAAAAAAATTATTCATAAACGATGGTAGTTATTTACCATCACATGTATAATCAGTCCACGTTACTTTGGTAAAAATAAACGGTTGATAAATTCAGAGTTGCGATCGTATCATCAGCCAAAAGTGAAGGTGAAAGCCATTAACAAGCTGAATATATATTGGCTGATCTTGAAACCAGACGAATCAAAATGAGATATGTGAGAGTTGAGATCTAGTTGGAAATGAGTACGATACACTCCTGTATATTATCTATCTAAATATTATAAACAAAGTAGCTTTTCATGTATTTCTGTATATTCCCTTAGTTCTTATTAAGTACACACATGAAAGATACTGGCTGGCCTCTT
>JACEII010000009.1:4605334-4631063 GCA_014332785.1 Antheraea mylitta
ATATTTTAAAGAGGTGAAGTTAAAATTATTAATGGTTACATAAAATATAAAACTACTAATTTTTGCAAGCAGTTTCACTCCCCTTATGGATACCCATCCTCCCGGGGGAGAGGGTAGGTTATGTCCGACTCGCACGGACTAAAACCCCACGGTGTACGTCTTCCGCTATGGTTGGGGCGGCACGAGATTTCTATAGACTTCATCGTGCCGCCCAGGCGGTTGACCCAGCAGTAGAAGTGCCGCCGCCGGGCCTCGTATTGTAAGGAGACAGCCGGGTACACACCGGCCGCCTCCTCCGTCCGCCGGACCCGTGCAATGGGAAGATGGAGCTTCCCGACCCATCTTCCCTGGTCCGGTTAAGGTGGGAGGTGGCGGTCAAACTGCCGCCTCCTCCTGTCTGTCCTTTGTTGGCGGAGACGGCCACTGTGAGGGTCTTGCTCACGGACCCTCTCCGCCGCCTCCTTCTGCGAGACGACCTCTTCGCAGAAGGAGGCCATAATATTCCATACATCCTCACTGCCGAGCATAGCGAGAGCATAGAGAGATCACCACCTACTGCCGCAGCCAGAGTGCGGCGTCGCTCCTCCCACGCAGCACACTCGGAAAGAGTGTGCTGCGCGGTGTCCGGTTCAACGCCGCACTGATGGCACACGGCGGTCGGCTCCCTGCGTGCTTTCCGGTGCAGGTACCAACCGAAGCACCCGTGCCCGGTCAGCACCTGCACCAGACGGAAAGTCAGGGAGCCCCGTCCCCTCTGGTACCATTCCGGCAGGACCGGGCGGACGGCGTCGATTGGTGGCGTTGAGGGCGTCGACCCACAACGGTACCCTGTAGATGGCCATGGATCCGACGACCCCCATATAGAGGCGGCGGCAGATGGCACCCGGCCCCCCCGTGTTGGGGAGAAGTCGTCCAAGCGCCGCTGCCGCCTTGAATATACGCGGTCCGAGCCCCTTGAAATGGGGCTCGAACCGCCAGCGTCCATCCAGGGTGAGGCCCAGATACTTCATCTGGGTCCCCACCCCGACACAGACTCCCTCGACGTAGATATGGGCCCCCGGAGGCGGCCCTCGCCGAGGCCCATGAAACAATAGAGCCTCGGTCTTATCGAGGGCCACCTCGAGGCCCAACCTTCTGATGCGACCGACCACGACAGTGACAGCCTCCGTGGCCAGGCGCAATAGGCTATTTTTTTCCCTCCCCGGGCTACGACTAGGGTATCATCCGCGTAGCAAATGAGGCGCGCTCCAGGAGGGAGCGTGCCGTGGAGCACCCAGTCGTAGCCCACGTTCCACAGGAGTGGGCCTAAGGCTGACCCCTGTGGAACCCCGCAGGCCGTCTGGCGTCGGACCATCTGTCCCCTGTTGTCCACAAAGG
Source organism: Antheraea mylitta (assembly GCA_014332785.1). Taxonomy (NCBI): domain Eukaryota; kingdom Metazoa; phylum Arthropoda; class Insecta; order Lepidoptera; family Saturniidae; genus Antheraea; species Antheraea mylitta. The sequence goes on from JACEII010000009.1 coordinate 4,606,712, forward strand.
CGACCACTCTCTCGTCGAGATATGCCCCCAACAGCCGCCGCAGGTACGGGGGCACTCCGAAAAAGTGGAGCGCCTCCCGTATGACACCATGCGGCAGACTATTGAAGGCATTGGCTATGTCCAAGGACACCGCCAATAACCTTTCCCCCTGAGAGGTCGCCTCCATGGAGACCTGTTTTAGGAGGGTCAGGGCGTCTAGCGTGGAACGCCCCGCCCGGAAGCCAAACTGCACGTCCGACAGGTTCGGCCCCACTTCCTCAAGATGCCGGACGACCCGGGAGGCAACGATCCTCTCGAGCGCCTTCCCGGTGTCGTCCAGCAGCACTAGGGGCCGGTACGCAGACGCGCAGTCCAGAGGGCGGCTTTCCTTCCCTATGAGGTAAAGCCGCCCCGTCTTCCAGGGCTTCGGGAACTGCCCAACCGCAAGGCAGCGGTCAAACAGCTCCCGAAGCCACCCCCCAAGATGGCCCAATGCTATGGCTAGCAATCGGCCCGCGACCCCATCGGGGCCGGGTGCTTTGCGCCCAGTGATGCGGAGGCGCTCGATAGCCCTCCCCAACTCCTCCTCTGTAACCGGGAGTGGGATGACCGGTACCTCCTCCACTACCTGAGCAGGAGGCATGGGAGGAGGGGCAAACTCCGGAGGGCTGGGTAATAATGCTCCCAGCAGTTTCACTCGCGTTAAATAGGTTTAACTTATTCCTTGGAAACAGTGGTTTTTTTTCTTTGTCGAAGGTACTTTATGTCCTTTTATAATGATCGATGAAGTAGTTACGACGTGAAACTGTAACACATAGAATCACATTAGTATTCATGATATTAAATACCACCCCATGGTGTCATGTAAAATTAATTGATAATTGTATCATGGGTTGCGATAAATTTCTTTATTTTCGTAAAGTTATGTTTGGTTAAAATTTGAGCTTTACCACGTGGTTTTTGTTTCCAATTTATAATTAATTTTCATTTTCATTTACACATAGTTTTTTTTAATGATTATATAATATAGATCATATATAGATATATGGCAAATGGCAAATAACTGAGTTGCGTATTATGAAAACCTTTGATTGTAGAATTATAACCCTATGACAAAAGAACTCTAATAAAGTTCAAACTTTAAAAAAATAATATTAATTTTGACAGTACTACCATGATGGATAAGTCAATCGACACCGGACGTTTTCCACACTATTATAAATTAAAAACCATTCCGAACGGACGGATATTAATTTTTGTTTCAACAATCGTGTAATAGACAGATGGTTTTGTTACAGAAATTTACGTTTCACTAATTAATTGCTTAATTGGGGAATGGTGTGTCCCGTATTTGTTCTCTCTTGAATGTTTCAAGTGGAATTTGTTACTCATATATTTTTGTATTGCAAAAAGAATACAGATTACATAAAAGTATATTGTAATCGAAGAACAAATCATATTCCTCACCTTAATCTTAGTTTACAAACTCAAAATTCTAAAACTCTCAACTAAGGTATATATACTATATGTCGGGCCGCAGTTTGGACTCTATCAGCAGTAACTAAGGCAAATCTTTGACCCAGCAAGGTCTTAACAGCTTCACCGGACTATTAAGGCGAGCGCTTAAGGTAGTCAGCCGATTTTATTTTGGCAACCAGCTCAAGGGTGCGCAGCACACCTCGGCTTGGCTGTTGCCTGTTGCATGCAAAATCGCGACCTATCTTAGCTAACCTAGCTAACTATTCATATATATGTATATGAGTTGTTGAAACGTATATGTGTACCAAGCATATACGCCTCAACAACTCCTCCATATATTTATTATCGGAAAATTGAGATTTTAATTAAACAAAGACTAAATGCTACTCGAGGATATGCTTTGTGATTTTCTTTAAGATGTCTTATCATAAGCGTTACATCGCAGTGATGCACGTACAAAGGGACAGACAGACAGACATTTCTAAAAATAATTGAACTGTATTTATTACTCATTCTTAGCCGCTTGCAATATATTTTTACACAAACATCTGACAGGTATGACGAAGTATGTATAGATGTAGCATATAAATAAATGACTTTAAATGACATAAAGAACATACTAATTTCATTATCCGTGGTAGTAATGTTATAATTTCATTGTCGGTCAACGATGAACATCATACGGACCTTGATAGGTGTGCGAACCTTAGCACATAAAAAAATGGAAAAGTACATATAGATCGAAGAGAATAGTTAAAAACATCGGCAGCGCTAATGTACTAAATATCAGCGAAGTTATATTATTATCATTATTGGGAAATGTAAAGAAAAAACTCTGTATAATTAGAATAATTAAAAATACTACATTGTATTCAAATTCGAGATGAAACGTGGCCCTTTTAAGGGACTTAAATGGTACCATCGATCTCAGTCGCGTTGATATCTGCTGGTCGCTCACAGAATTTGTTACCCACTCAGATAAGGTCGCGGGTCCGTAATGAAGCCAGTTCAACCGGAAGAAACGGCGATAAGGTAATACCGACCTACGGGTTAGTATCGGTACTGAAGCGTCATTCTATTATGTTCTTAGTATAGTCATAGTAATGGTTAATAATGTTTTATGTCTGATATAAAACGATGAATAATGTTACGCTATATATAAATACGAAGGTTATTTTATACTACCTATTTAACTATTCAAACGGTCTAATTACATTTGTATGTATATTTAGAATCGATTCCATCTAAGTACATGTTTATTAGCTACGTGAAATTGGCATCCCACTTAAAAAAAATATATATATTATGATGATACCATTCGATAGTGCTTCGTTTGTACCCGTTTGTACCGCTTTTATTTTCGTTTGTACCTCAAAGTGAAAAAAGTTATAGCGTTATTGCTTGCATTGTTACGTTTCATTCGGTCGTGAAAGCGCCGGAGACCGGTAGTGACCCTTCCTCTCCTTTCCTCTCTTTTCCAAATTCTCCATTATCCATCTAAACACAGGCTGGCAATGGTAACTCCATTGGTGTTGCTAGTTTCTATGGACGGCGGTGATCACTTAACACCAGGTGACCCGCTTTTTTGTTTGCCTCCTATACTAATAAAAAAGTGTATGTATTCTTATGTATACGCGTTAGAAGTTATACTTCTTTGGTATCTTTTCAAAAATTTTATCTATCGCCTTATTCTACGTTTGTAGAAAAAACTACACTAACAATAGAAAAAGGTATTTAATACATTGTAAGTTTCAATACAAAGAAATACAAACAACAAATACAAAGAAACAAAATATTGAATAGATAACTTCAGGGTTATCAAGCCGGTGTGCACGCGCATCGTTAAAATTTGCTCTCATAATTATTCCCTAACGCGCCAAAAGAAGTATAACTTCGAAAAAATGGAGACCATGGCATAAGAGATTTTTTAGAGTTAAGAAAATAATAATACAGTTTTTTTTCCAGTGTCAAACATAATTTAATTTGACTTCCTCTATTCATAAAGGCAAAGTTGACACACACTTTGATTTTCACGATTGCCTTATTGGAGGTTAATGTGAGTAAAGAATATTCAACTTTAATTATCAATTTACATACTACGAGTAATATAAATGATAAAAATTCACAAAGGCTAAAAATTTCTTATTCATAATGCAAATTACCAAGGAGTGGACCCTTGGATTTGTTTTTACTGCCGACGTTTATAACATAAAGCCTTCAAGTAGAAGACGATTTAATGACACAATGAGCTTGATTTTTTGGTGAAAAAATATACTGTGATAAAACCATTGCATAATCGTATGACCCTTTTATAATGTCTATCTGGCTGCTAATAGTTTATTCACAAATCTATCGCCAATTAGGTGCTTTATAAGCCAATTGCTTTAAACCTAGACAATTTTATCATTTAATATGTAGTAATATTTTTGATGGGCAAAATACGTAGATATATATATTATAATAGCGGCATGCTATTACGGCTGTTTTGATGTATTGATTGCTCAAAAAGTTTCGTATAAATTAATAACTAAGTTTGAAAGAGAGAATTTCTATTCTTTATTGTCATTAGTGACGTGTAGTCAAAATCAGTCAAAAATATCAAACTTTACGATACTAGATTTAGAATTAGAATTGAGTACACTAATATCTAAATGATACATATATTATATATATATATATATATATATATATATATATAATAAAATACGAAAAAGTGCATTCATAATTTAGACGTTAGAAAATATTTAGTTGGTTTAACCTAAAACTAGGGTTGCCAATATTTTTTCAGCGAAATACAGTACTCTTCAAAATTTTATAATTTATAAAAACATATAGTACACTTTTTAAAAATATAGTATTTTATGGAAAAAAGTAAAAATAGACAAAGATGTATTTGGTATTATAATTACTAATATAATTGTTTAAAATATAACTCGGCATATACATCTATATATTAATACGTGAAGCAAAAAAAAATTGTACCACTTTCTAACCTATTTGCCGTAAACGAGTGAACTTGAAATTTGGCATAGTTAAAGTTTATATGGCGGAGAAGTGCAGAAAGCTGTTTATTTTATATAAAATGCATTAGAAGTACACTAAATTAATTAAAATATGCACTACTCACACTACTGCTTGAATTTTACACAACATATACACACATGTAAATAAAGAAGACATTCTGACAGCCGTCAATAATTACGAAGTTCAAAAGAGGTTGTGGAGGAGGTTGCTATGCTCGTCTGTATGTATTTTTTAACTCTTACGTTTCAATTACCATTTTTCAGCCTACATTCAACAATGATATTATAAAATGTAACTATTATTGTAATGTTTATTATTTTTTATGGTGAACTCACTTCAAATTATGATTAAATAAAAAAATGAGCCAAATAATACTTTGTATAATCAAAATAAGAATTTTGTTCATAAAAGTAATCCATGGCTTAGACTTCCGCGGTTACAATGTTGCAATTCAACCTCATGTATCAACAAAGAAGAATTTATTTTCAAAAGCGTATTTAAAAGTAAAAAATTAAAAGTAGTATTAAAAACGTCTTTGTCTTGGATTCACCATTTGATTGTATTGTGCATCCATTACTTTTCCAAACGATGATATTGGGCATATCACTATTTATCATAATGAACAGACTACATTTAATTCAATACCACCCACCCATGGTGTCGTGTAAAATTCATTGAAAATTGTGACATGGATTGCGATAAATTTCTTTATTTTCGTAAAGTTATGTTTGCTTAAAATTTGAGAGCTTTACTACGTGGTTTTTGTTTTGAAATTTATAATTAATTTCAATTCTCATTAACACAGATTTTTTTATGTTTATATAATTAAAGGTCATGGAAAATGGAAAATAACTGAGTAGTCATGATGAAAACCTTTGATTATAGAAGTTATACCCTCTGACAAAAGAACTCTAATAAAGTTCAAACTTTAAAATATCAAATAACTATGGTCGAATGTCGACCACTGGGCGCTCACTAATCTTACAAAATTCATAATTAATATTAATATACTATTTATAATCATAATATATTATAATTTAAATAGCTGGTCAACAAAACTACCAGCTCCGATAAACTCCGCGTTAACGCAAAACAACATGAATGGGTCGGCTCGCTCGGGATAATACCATGCACCCACTCACACAAAACCAACGTCAAGTATCAATGCTTGCATTGCTGCGTTTCGTTCGGTCAGTAAGAGGGACGCAGGCCCACCACCTAACCCTCTCCTCTTCCCCTCCTCCACCTTCCCCTAAATACAGGCTGACAACGCACTTGCAACTCCCCTGGTATTGCTAGTACCTATGGACGACAGTGATCTCTTCACATTAGGTGACCCCCCAGTTTGTTTGCCTCCTATGACATAAAAAAAAAGTTGGATTGTCTACCCACTTTGTTATAATAAAAATCTTAGAGACGAGCTTGTATGTTATTAAAAAAATTATCATAGAACAACGAAAATAAATAATTAAGGAAGGTTATAATTTACCCACTGCCACAACGCTAATGCCTCATGTAAGTCCAAAAAAGGGTCTCATTCTATTACACGCCTTTTTTACGGCTCGTATAAATTTTAACGTTGCTGCAAAATGTCAACCCTTATCTCCTAGGTATCTAACCGTAGAGAGATGTGGTGACTAATTACATTATTTCTTTCATTTCAAAGGGATTAAAAACATAAGTCTGCCTTTTCAAGCATGTAATCTTAATTGTATGCGAAATAAACCAAATTGCTAATATACTTTAATTATGAGAAGTGCACCATCGAGATATAAAAATTATTCATTAAAATTTAACAAGGTTTAAACTCTTTATAGCGTCGTTCGCTATAACTATCGAGATTCTGTTAAATTTGAATAATTTACCTTAAAATCCATACACTGATAGCACGTACTGCACATCACAGCACAACAGCCATTCTCTATTACGAAAATGTGCATTCATAATTTAGACGTTAGAAAATATTTAGTTAGTTTACCTTAAAACTAGGGTTGGCAATATTTTTTCAGCGAAATACAGTACTCTTCAAAATTTTTAATTTATAAAAAAATATAGTACACTTTTAAAAAATATAGTATTTTATGGACAAAAAAAAATAGACAAAGATTTATTAGGTACTTATTTATTCTATAAAAACTATACTTATTTGCACTTCTTGCATTTTTTAACAATATTTTGTCTGAAATAAAAGTATATAATGTACAAATGCTTTATTGCATTTAATGTTTAGATTTATATTGTCAACTTTAACGTGCTGCCAGCGCCTCCAATTAGTATAGAGAACAGAGATCAGGAGCCAAAGACAAAAGATTTTAGATGCATTCGGAGTCCGGAACTCGGTTACAGGAACTCGCCTCTGACCTAGCAAGGTCTTAACAGCTTCACCGGACTACTTAGGCGAGCGCTTGAGGCACTCAGCTGATTTTATTTGACAACCGGCTCAAGGGTGCACGGCACACCTTGGCTTGGGCTGTTGCTTGATGTACGCAATTCACGACCTATCTCAGCTAATCTAAGCTAAGCTAACTATTCATATATATATGATTTGTTGAAACATATATGTGTACCAAGCATACATACCTCAACAACTCTTATATATTTATATATATATCGTATTTGATAAGGGAAACAAACAAAACCCTTCCACTTTCATGTGTTAGCATGTATGCCTGCACGTGTGTGGGGGTGATTTGTGTAATGTTGTCGCAGTGATGTAAGATTTTGTGTCACTGTATTGCGCGAGCAGCGTACTCTAGGGCTCCACGCCGAGGGAACGGACCTAGGTTTGAGCCGTTGCCGAGGGAGGCCTAGTCTGGTGTGTGGGAGCGAAATTTACCCCCAGAGCCTTAATATGTTCAAACGTTATTATCATCACTATCAGTTTGTTAGTTATTATAAGAACATACATACTTACGTTTTTAATTTACGGTTTCAACTGTAAATATAATATTTCGGTATGCTTATCAAATGAACCAATCACGAAAAGGCTTAACGCGCATCACTAAATATTTTTAGCTTTTTCTTGAGACTTCGTCCGCATGGAATATTTACTTTGGGCTAACGCTAACGTGCAGTAAAAGCTCTCAAAAGAAAAAAAAAACTATTTTAAAACATTCTTAATTGTAGGAAACATTATTAATTATTGCTCCGCATTTGCATAATGATATATAGCCTATAGCCTTCCTCGACAAATGAGCCATCTAACACTGAAGGTATTTTTGAAATCAGACCAGTTATTCCTGAAATTAGCGCGTTCAACCAAACAAATAATCAAACTCTTCAGCTTTAAAATATTATAGTACTGATTAATGAGTACCTCGTTCTTAAAACCAATTAATTTTTTATGACTTTGTGTCCATCAAAGATATTTGTCAATATAATTTTATAACAACTTGAACATGAAGTACTATCAGTAAAATGTTTAACAAAGTAAATATTTCAAACTAATTATTTTAAAGGTCATAAAGTCCTTAAACACAGCATTAAATGCAATTTAATTTATGTAGCCCAGTTTTAGTTAATTTTGTTGTTGTTCTAGTTGATCCAGTGTACTAAACTATTAAATATATTGCCAATGAAATGCTTTAAAAAACATGTTATTATAAATTGGGTTTAACGCCGCCTATTTTTACCGCAACTCAAACATTCTAAGTGTACCTATCTATCCCGTATTTTCTACGTGGGATTAGTCAGCGTGTTTACGCTATTAATCACCGATGGACGATTAGTCAAAAATAGATGAGTATCTTAAGTTTACATCGTTCGGTTGAATTATTCCAACATTTTATTAAATCCTTCAAATACCCTAATATTACACAAGATATAAAAACTTGAATTGCCATTTTATATTACTGTGACAATGGTAGAGGACATTTCGATACCATTATTCGCGTATAGGATGAAAGTACCTGGACATCCGAGCCTAGTATGGATCTTTATAAAGACGACTTTATTACGCTAATACTATGAAATGCTGGGAATAAGCCGTCAATACTTGGTCAAAGCCTTGACTTCTTTCACCTCCATTAATGGGGGTTTATCATACGGAGAGCTGAGGACTTTATTTTTTGTTGTTTGCGAGGGCAAGGGTATTAACGGATATATGCTCAATCGCAGGATCCAATGGTATATAATCGATTGAGCTTGGTAATAAGAACATAAAAACTTACTGGGCATATATAGTGAGTCCAATCGCTGGTTTCAGTGCTGCGGCGGTGGAGAAAACTCTTTGTCCAAGACAATTACCAATTCCTCTCCTACCAATTTATTCTCTGGAAAGATTTTATTAGCATCTAGTGTAAAACTGTATAAGCCTCATTACAAGCTGAAATATTAAGCCTTCTGCGATCAGCTTGATCTAAAAGTCAAAATAAAAACTATATATAGTGCGGGTAACCCTTGACCTAGCCGTTTCGTTTCCTCCTTTACTTCTTACATTATTGTATATACCTATACAATAATGATTTTACTCTCTTTTGTATAGTTCCAAAGTTTTAAATAGATTCTGATGAAGTAGAAATATATAAAAATTATTCGGTTAAAGGTATACCATTAAAAACAAAACTTGTAAAAACAAATCAAGTCTCACAACTCAGTTTTTGTACCTTAAAAAGCCGTGAGATCCATGTAATACCAAATCGGTTACATTATTAAGCCCCTACTAAAGGGACCTTCCGTCTTAAGTTATTACGTATTTAGCTTACTTAACAACATCTTATAGTGACCATATCACCATTAAAAATCTTTTATGCCGTGTCCCCAGATTAGATTGTGACGTGACGTACACCGTCACGAGTGTGTATAAATTATTTTGTGGCTTGTTCTTGAACTAATTATGGAGTGACAGGGTGTTTGTTGTTCCAAGGAAAGACAATTTTATATAAATCCAAATACTGGCAATAACGTTATTGGCCCATAATCTCCATGATATTATACTTATCGTCAACAACCTGTAAGAGACCCACTGTAGGACCATAGGCCTCTTCCCCAAAGAAGGTATAGGCATAATCACCATACTAGCAAACAACGTAATAACCACAGTGCAATCAGTTGTTTTATGTTTTCCCACGTACCGTGTTGTACTATAGGAACGTTTTCCATGGTTTTTTATATCATAGCAGGCAAACGAACAGACGGGTCACCTGATGTAAAATGATCACCACCGTTCATAGACCCTAGCAACAGCAGGGGAGTTGCAAGTACATTACCAGTCTGTGTTTGGAGGAAGGTAGAGGAGGGGGACAAGGAGAAGAGAGGGTTAGAAAGGTGGGCCTCCGCGCTCTTACAGACCAAACGAAATGCAACAATGCAAGCACTGATACATCACGTCGGTTTTCTGTGAGAGGGTGGTACTACCCTGGGCAAGCCGAACTATTCATACTGAAACCACTTATAGCTTCAGCCGTGCTCTACCACCTACAGGTTTCTTTGCGATATTTTTCTTCTCCATTAGCTGATAGTGATACCAATTTAAATTGCGTGTATTCCGAAAAATTCCTTGGTACATGCTGGGATTCGAACCTTCGGATATCGACTTGATACGCCGACGATCATACATCTAGACCACCACAACTAAATGTAATTTCTTAACTAAGCTAAGTATGACACCTCAAAAAATCAGCAATAATTGGTATTACCGATAAAAATAAAAGAGGAAGAAATAAAAAACTGCCTCGCTTACACCATCTGTAATTCTTAACGTGAAATTTGCGCAACTTAGCCCATCCCATATCTTATAATATATTTATAATATTTATTCCAAACGGCGTCCATGAAACATTCCGAGATATATAATAGTTCTTCAGTAGTTCCTTCTTTGTTATTTGATCTCTATCAGTTAAAGAGATTGATTTATTAAGGAAAGACTTAAAACAAGATAATGTCCAATATAATATTTCAATGGATCAGCAAATTTTATAGTAGACTAGCCTCTGCTGGAGACTTCGTTCGCGAGGAAAAGGTTATTTGGGCGCAACGAAAGCTCTCAAGAGGAAAACTACGATTTCTAAACATTCTTTATTGGTGCTCCGCTCCGCTTGATTTTAACGTGATGATAAAAGCCTATAGCCGTCCTCGACAATGGAGCTATATAACATTGAAAGAATTATTCAAATCGGGCCAGAGTAGTTCCTGAGGTTACCCCCTACAACGTCACAACATCACAAACTTTACCTCTTTATAATATTAGTATAAGTAATATCAAACAATCAGCTACTCCGCCTAACAGTGATTACTATCAAAATGCAGTCAATCTGTACGACAGGGAAATGTATTACTCAGTAATATTTATCAATATACAAAGACTTCCTAGCTCTGATCAGTACAATTCAAAAAGAACTAACAAAACTACTAGTAACCAAAAAATGCCGATACAAATCTGTCAAACCGTGCACTCCAAATCAACAGCAGGTAAAATACATCAAATATTCGATACATATAAATTTTAAGGCCTCGTAAACATTTTCTACTTTATATTTCAATTTTAGTTACTTTTCCAATATTAAAGCGATATTTTATGTTTTCATACAAATATGAAATACAAGCACTTTGAATTTTAAAATGGAAATTGTAAGTTTATCTCGGTTGCAATTTTACTTCATTTTAAAAATAAATTTAAATAGAGATTAATAATATATATAATAATAATATAGGAATATTATCGTTTTATTTTTGACTAGCTGTGCCCGCGACTACGTGGACCTAATGTAAAGAAACAGTGATTAATAAAATCATCTGAATGTATTAAGTCCATTTACTTGTCTACTTTTTTCTCGTACTTACGGCGCGTCGTCATTAAAATTACAATAACTTTTGTTAAACCAACTGATTTTAACGAAACGAAGATTAAATGTTATTCAAGAATATGCTTTACGAAGTTAAATGTAGTACTTTAGCAGTGATGTGTGTTCAAACAGACAGACAGACATTTCTAAAAACGATTTAATTTTTTTTTTCGAAATAACTACTCTCTTGACCCAGCAAGGGCTTAACAACTTCACCGGACTACTAAGGCGAGCGCTTAAGGCACTCAGCCGATTTTATTTTGGCAACCAGCTCAAGGGTGCACGGTACACCTCGGCTTGGCTGTTGCCTGTTGCATGCAAAATCGCGACCTATTTTAGCTAACCTAGCTAATTATCCATATATGTATGAGTTGTTGAAACGTATATGTGTACCAAGCATACACGCCTCAACAACTCCTCCATATATTTATTATCGGAAAATTGAGAGTTTTTCAGTTTGATAAAGGAAAAAAAGTAAACCCTTCCACTTCCATGTGTAAGCGTGTAGGCGTGCACGTGTGTGGGGATGATCGTGTAGTGTTGTAGCAGTGATGTAGATTTGTGTGTCACCATATCGCACAAGCAACGCACTCAAGGGCTCCACACCGAGGGATCCAACCTAGGCTTGAGCCGCTGCCGTGGGAGGCCTAATCGAGCACTATTTAAATGTATTATATTACTTGCACCAAGACACATGCAACAATTTTTTCACAAAAATCTAAGAATTACAGAAACATTAGATTTACATTCATATTATATGTATAGAAAATTACTGTCTGGAAACCATACATATTATTATTATTTTAAAGTTGTTTTATGACGAAATACTTATAGTTTAGATTACAAAGAACCATAAAATACTTTGACATAGTAAGTGTGCATGCATCCTTTAATAGGGGCTTAGTTAAATAAAGTATGTGAACCCAATAACTAATCGAAATTAAAATATTTTCAGAATTTTATATTTCCGCTCACCATAATAATTTTATTTGGTCAAAACGAAGCTTCAAGACTGCACAGAATATTTCAATTTCTAGATGGATTCAGATCTGAAAATAATTTAAGAGGATACCTACATGTAGGGAACGATTATGCTGTATTTTTGCGAAAACCAATGGCGCACGACAAGTTCCTAGTATACGAACTATATGAAGTCAAAAATCTACAAGATTATAAGACATATAAACCTAAATTGCTAGCTATATCAAAAGTACCTGTAGAATATATTAAAGATCAGCTAAGAACGTTCAGACAAGAGCTATACAAAGCAAAATACGTAGATAACAATGTAATTCCCGGTACTCAAGTCCAAACGTTAAGGGAATGGCAGATAGGAAGAGCGTTAAACTTCCATAATAATAACGGCGTTTTTGAACCTAAAATTTCGATATTGAGAACAATTTTATAGAAGTTCAGATGTTAATTATTAAATCATACACCTTTTTTTGTAATTTTTAATTTATGACAAAATTAGTAACAAACTGAAATACATGTATCATACTACCGGTTCCGGCAGTCGTCCTTTCTTGATAATATAAAAAAAAAATTAAGTCCGACCGTAGCGCCACCTACCGGGTCCAATTGTGAATGTAAACCATTTTCAGATCCATTGAAATATGCAGACAAAATTTAGTCAAAATCGATCGAGTCGTTTAGGAGGAGTTCAGTGAGAATTCAATTCAGAATAAATTTATATACAATGACATAAAAAATTGTTATTAAATTAAATCGAAATCAAAAATACTGTATTCAGTTTAGGCCCTAATAAGGCGTTCATGAACGTCAAACCACCACAGGTTCGGAAAACAGCCAAGTCATCTAGAAAAACCGGCAAGAAACTCGATCGGATACATCTTGTTAACATATATATTTCCAGTACATCATAAAATCGTTATTAGTGGATGCACAGAGATGAGTCAGTCATTATGTAAATCTTTTAACTTTTAATGGCTATACCTAATGACAGCATAATAGATAATCCACGAACTGATATTCAGAGTACGCATTATTGTTAGGAACTTATTGTTGATAAAAACTGTAAAAATTGTGTTGGAAAATATAAATTTATTTAATATTCGATTATCATGTACAAATAAAATATACATCACTCCGGTTAATACTATAAATCATGGATACTCATTGTAATCTTCCTTTACCAAATCTGCTCCCCTCTCTGCTACCATAATAGATGCAGCATTAATATTTCCACTCACTTCATTTGGCATTACACTGGCATCTATTACACGCAGATTTTTAACGCCATAAACTCTCAAACGGCTATCTACAACAGATGTATTAGGATGTTGTCCCATTTTACATGTACCTACGGGATGATAAAGAGTAGTAACCATATTTGTTGCTGTGCATTCCCAGTATTCTTCACTATCCAGTTCAAACTTGTCACACAGTGGACATGGAATTCTACCTAGAAATCCTCCTATTGACTTGAAAAATTTTGTTTCCGTTACTTTTGTTACCATCTTAATACCCTTTACCGTGCTTTTCATATCTTTTGGATCATCATAATAATTCGCATATATCAGAGGATGATCTCTCGGGTTATTAGAACTTAATGAAACATTTCCTCGTGAGTGTGGATGAAGGAGAACGAAGCCCAACTGATATAGTGCATAATTAACATTATGTTTAGCTATAGATTCTATAACAGAATCCACATTATTCTTTCTAGTAAAAGCTTCTCGTACAGAAGATGAATTCTTCGGGTAGTAAACAACAAACAGTTGGAAAGAAGGATAAGAGTCGTTTTTAGATTCGGAAAATAGAACTGATATATCCGAAGAACTAGCACCAGCTAGATACCCGTCTTGATTATATAGATATCTAATAACATCAAAATGCTTTTTTGCTTCGTCCTCAACTCCCGGTTTATTTCCGTATATTGTTATGAATACTACGGAATGGTCTTGTAAGTCTTGGCCTACCATTGGTATATCTACTATACATTTAATTTTTTTTTCAGCTAAATGTTTTTGTGGCCCAACTCCGGATAACATTAATAGCTGTGGAGTATTAATAACGCCTGCGCTAGATATAATCTCACGCTTCGCGTAAAAAAACATTTTTTTCTTTTTATATAATACTTGCACTCCGTAAGCTATTTTTGATTTAGGATTTATTAATATTTTTGTAACATAAGCCTTCTTCAGTAACTTCAAATTGGTTCTGTTGCGTATAGGAATTAAGTACGCTTTAGCAGTGCTTTGTCGTCTGCCATTTGCAGCTGTTACTCTGTAAGTTCCTGTACCAAATGAATTAAGTGCACTTATGTCTCCTACATTTTTAAAACCAATTTCTTCAAGGGCGTTAATTATTTCATTATTGAGAGTTGGTTGAGTACTGTTTATAGAATTAATAATAAGTGGCCCTTGGTGACCATAGTTTTTATTTCCTTCTGGATCTCTTAATAGTTTCGCTGGAGACTCTCAGCTTTTTCGAAATATTTCTTAACAGTATCCAAATCCCATTCCGGAGCTCTTTGTATGTTCCATCGTAGATAATCATGATCATTACCTCTCACATAAATCATACCATTCATACTACTTCCACCACCGAGCATTTTTCCTCGTGGCCACGGTACTGACCCATTTCTATACGCTTGAGACGTTCTGTTATTGTTAACAGTTTTATATCTCCAATCAAATTCGGATCCAAATATTTGTTGATCTAGTGATACTATCTGGAAAAATTAAAGGACTGCATTGGTCATATTTCAATGTATAACATAATCTTTTGCAAATTGATTGAGAAATTGTATACCATATTTCGATATTTACATTACTTTCGATTGGTGGGTTACCACCAGATTCCAGTAGAAGAATCTTCCATTTCTCTATTTCGCTAAGTCTGTTCGCCACAACACTTCCACAAGACCCAGCGCCTATGATTATGAAATCGAACGTTTCGCCATCTGAAATTAAATATACGAAAATGAACTCCAAAAGTTCACCAGTTTTTGTTTATAGCATGTTTTTTCGTAATTTCTAAACTATTTTTATGCCAAATATACGATCATAATACTTTAGTACTTTAATTTCATAGCTTAGAGACAGACTGTCAGCGTTACAGTCTTTTTAGCAAGCTACAATAAAAACACAAAGTAGCTATCATGACATTCTTGATGTGCACTAAGCGTTTGAGTCGGTTGCATTTAAGGAGAGATTCAAAACAACATTCATTGGTGAAATTAATTATAATTTTAGTAAAACACGTGATAGCATTTTTTATTATAAGATTTGTTGCTACATGTTGTTGGTACTTTATATATTTAAGTACAAATACTTAAAATATTTAGAAACCATACGTCATTAATTATAATCAGACTGAGTAATAACCGTCTTTTGTAACTTTCTACATATACTATTTATTTTTATGCGATAAAGTCAGCAAACAGGCTGACGGCCCACCTGATGGTAAGTGGTTACCGTCGCCTATGAACAACTGCAACACCAAGGGCATCGCTGTTGTGTTGCTGACCTTGAAGTGCGCGTTTCAGTCCCTTCTTGAAGAGCCCCATATTATAGTCTTGAGAAAAACCGTGCCGGGCAACCCATTCCACAACGTCAGCGTACACATGAGAAAGGTTCGAGAGAACCTCAGGGTAGTCGCGATTAAGATTAAGAACTTGCAGAAAACATACACTTCTTCCGAGTACTCTAGAGATATTAACAATGTTCTAATATTCTTTCAAGACGTTATGGACCTGTAAATAAAAATAATGTAGCACTGTGACTCGCGCATATCAAAACTTAATCAATTCAACTACTGTAAACAGACAAATTTATAAAATAGCGCGTCTGTAAATTTATATTATCAATCAAAACTTTCTAGAGATTTCGATACTCTATTTCATGAAGTATATAAGAGTGTCTTATCCAAGAAAATAACACAAAAAATAAAAGGAAGTGATCGAGAGAAATACAAAAAAGAGAAATGCAACCACTTTTTGTAATAATGAATTTGTTCGTATGAGACCAAATAACTTTATTTTCACATAAAATGCCATTTTTTATTACCCATAGACGTAACAATTTCTACTTCAAATTTAGTTCCGATTTACTTCACAAATTTTTTTTATAAAATATAATGTCATGCATATCAACGTGTACTTTAATTTAAAATACAATTGCTATATCCACGCAGTCATTTGCATTTTAAGTTGTATAACAATCCCTTATCCTTTACCAGGTGATTTTTCCTCAAAAATGTTAAGTTATATCTTTGCACGTCTTACGAATGCAAATAAGTACGATTGTAATATATTTGTTGTTTGACCATTTTTATCTCTGAATTAGATGAACGGATTTTAACAACACTTAAAGGCAAATAGAAGCCTCTTTAAAGTATTATATCTGCATGTTTATAATTACACTTTGTATAGGAAAAGCAATAATCACAATTTTAAAAAATGTAACGTACTATTGGTAAAGGTGTTATAGATGATGAGAAAATTGTTAATAAAAAAACATAGCACTACAATTAATTTAGAAAAAATCATATAAAACAGCAAAACTCTTCTCAAAGGGACGAAATTCGTGGAAAATAGTTAGTTGGAGAATATAGTTAAGAGCTTTTTATAAGTTGAGCTCACTTGCAAAAAAAGACTAAAAAAATTACCCCTTCTTGTACATGGGCAAATCTCTTATGGATACACCATCCTCCCAGGGGAGAGAGTGGATTATGTTCGACTCGCACCGACTAAAACCCCACGGGTGCCCACTACCGCCATGACGGGGGACAAGGGATGACAAAGCACACCACATGTTAGCACGGCGGCAGAAAAAAAAACTTTTTCTATGACGTCTATACTTTTTACTTTTATATTCCTATATAAATTAATACCACGTACATTATTGCATAATAATAGCACATTATGTTAAATGACCATGTGGTAAATGGTGGCAACATTCTAAATCCAAAAATGGGATTCGCACTGTATTATACCTGCGAGAATACAAAAGTAGATGCTTGTAGTTTAATTTTTGATACACATATATGACTTGAATACTTTCGTACCTACAATAAAACTACTGTTATAAATAAACTTACTAAAAACTTTGGCGTCTGTCGGCCAATCCTCTTTGATAAGACATTGCGCAGCTGCGAAGAACTTAAGAGCAGATGAGAAGATTTGTGGTGCTGTGCCAGTCGTGGGCGATAAGCATGTATTGTTGCTATAATAAATTATTTTAAAGAATTATATTAATAAAAAGTGGTGGGAATAGGCCGTCAAACTTGGTCAAAGTATGTGACTCCTTTCACCTCCATTAAATGCGGTATTTATCATAAGGACTGGACTGTATTTTTTGTTGATTGCGAGGGCAAGAATATTAAAGGATATATGCTCAAACGTAGGATTCAAGGGTATAGAATCGATTGAGCTAGGTAAAAGAAGCATACACACTTACTTGGCACAGATAGTGAGTTCAATAGCTAGTTTCAGCGCTGCTGCGGTAGAGAAATTCGTATTATCACTCGCGGCGTGTCCTGCGCACTTAATAGCGGTACAGAGCGGTCACGTTTTTTCATGATGCGTACGCGTAATAGCTGCGCGTATATGACTGGCTCTGACGTGTGCGTCACTGCGGACGATCCAACTATGTAGTGGTATGCTGAGGAAGGAAAAGACGTGGGGGAAAAAGGGACTGCCTTCGCGGATTACAACAAAACTATATAAAATAACTACCAAAAAGAAAGACTTAACATCAAATGTACTGCAATAAGTACAGAGGAAATATCAGTTATCAGTATACCGGGCAGTAAAGAAGGAACCTTATTTGTAAACCTTAATTGTAAGTCCAACCATTAAAAGTCTTTTGAACTTTAATATGTGGCAGTCGGTTGAAATGTTCGTAGTATGGTGCATTGTAGTAGATGAAATTATTAAAGACCAGAAACATTTTTGACACGATTCTTATGGGTAGTCCGGTGAAGCTGTTAAGACCTTGCTAGATGAATAGAAAATAGAAGTCGTGGTAGCCTAGTGGTTTGACTGGTGGAATAATATATCGATGTCCGCAGGTTCGAACCCTGACATGTACCAACGAATTTTTCGGAATTCGCGTACATTTGCTAATTTAAATTGGTAACACTATCGGCTGACGGTGAAGGAAAACATTGTGAAGAAACCTGAACCTGAGAAATGTTCTTGTAGTACTGTATGTGGGAAAAATATAGAACTATGGATTTCTCGGAGTTTGAAATCGTCAATACGTCGTGGGCTAGCGTGATGATTACGCCCATACTTTCCTTCGAGAAGAGGCCTATGGCCTTGCAGTGGGTCTCTTACAGACTGATGATGATGATGAAAGGTCAATAGCGTAATTAGTTCGAGAAAAAAAAACACGACTCTTATACAAGAACATTTTTTGTCCATATATTACTTGGTGTCTTATAAAAACGAGAGTCCATAGAAATACACTTTTAAATGCTTTAAATAATTTCAATGATAACGTTTGTCTATGAGTACAGAGCGAGAATGATCCCCATTACCAGTTGTTGCCGCATTTATAATTTTTTTCCCGCGAGTTCTTTCACGTTAATGTAAATTTAAATTATTCTTCAAAATCAGTCTTTCTTTATGAATGAAGGATATATCGTCTTCTTACCGTTATCCCACCTAAGCAGGGTCGGCGTAACATGTTTTCCTTCTCCACTCTCGCCTATCAGATGTCATATCAGTATTCACACCTTTTACACACAGACCATTGTTCACACAATCCAACTATAAATTTTCGGCCTTTTTTTTAAATCGAAGCACGACATAGTGACTGCACTATGCCTGATGTTAAGCATAGTACAATCCAAAAACATCGGCAACCACCGAGAGACAAATTATCCATCACCGGTCGCCGCTGTCATGCCGGCCATAATGACGAAAGTCACCCGGTACTGGATATGCACAGGCTAATCCCGCAACGCGACGCGCAGAAGCGACTCACTATGACGGGCTTTTTCGCCATATGCATGGTGGTTGCGACCCAATCGGGCTGAAAAACCCTACCACCCCGCTTCCGCCATTGCCTCGTTCGTTATTCAGCAGGGTGCACGACGTGCAGGTGAGGTTGGCTTGGGTGTCTCAAATCTTAAGATGTTACTCGACACCCCTTACACCCCAAAACGAGAGACTGGGCGAGTGTCAATTGATTGGCTTTTAATCTGTCCTTACTCTAAAGTAAATACAAATATATTCCGTGATGAAATGCTATCCTCATTGTACATGTTAAGTAACAATATTGTAGTTATTCTAAGATTTTTTTTTCTTCAGTATAAGTAACTATCTATGCCAACTTTTTAATCGTGTCCTCACAAGCCATTGCCAAATCGACCCCTATATTATACAAGTTGACAGTCAATGGATATGTACAATATATAATTGTATGTTAGTTGATTTACTTGCATTTACAAATAGTAGGACATCTACCAATTTTAGGAAGCCCCAGGTCGAAAGAACTCATTTGTTAATAAATCAACTTTATATATAAATTATTTTTTCATGATAACATACTATTTTTAGAGCCGGCTAAATTATTTACTAAAAGCGTTAAATTGAAAATCTGTCTCTAACTGAAACAGGTGGTGTAGTTCTGTAACCTGTAACTGTACTAGGAAGTCATTACTTATGTGACTAAATCAACTTTATTTTAACACATTTTGGTGCCCGTCAAGCTATTTAGTAAATCTCTCAAATTTGGAACTAGTTACTAGTATAACCGCATATTTTTCTTATATCATAGGAGGCAAATGAACAGGTGGGTCACCTGATGTTAAGTGATCACTACCGTCCATAGACACTTGCAACACCAGGGAAGTTGTAAGTGCGTTGCCAGCCTGTGTTGGGAGAGGGGGAGGAAGTAAAGAGGAGATAGGGAAGGTGGGGAGAGGTGGGCCTCCGGCGCTCTTACTGACTGATCGAAACGCAACAATGTAAGCACTGTTACTTCACGTCGGATTTTTGTGAGAGGGTGGTACTACCCCGGACGAGCCGACCCATTCATGCTGAAGCCAGTAATAGCTTTAGTAATAGCAATTTTGGAAGCCAGTTCTTATAATTCACTTATCGTAATAGCGTTATACTATTTCCTAGCTTACGTTTCCTTATCTGCAATATATGTACACCGTTTGTTAAAAACTCCAGAACATTGAAACATAAACAATTATATTATTATAGAGGTCCTGGGGGCGTGGTCCCACTCTGATAATAAAAAAAAAGTAAATTATATACCCAAACTTTCCGCATAAATCACTCTATATACTGGTGAAAACCGCATGAAAATCCGTTCAGTAGCTTTTGAGTTTATCGCGAACAGACAAACAGACGTGGCAGAGGACTTTGTTTTATCAATATGTAGTAATAATACATAAACTGACTTGGAAAAAATATACTTTGAAAGAATTCATCAAAACTTTAAACATTGTTAGATATTTATTTAGTCTTAAACTCTCAAAAGTCTATCAATAGCTCAATTACTATATATTTCCAGTTCAATTTTGAAGAGGTCCTTAGTGTATTTTTGAAATCGTATATGTTTGTTTTCGAACCGGTTTATAAATAACGAAGTTCTATAGTAACAAATATAAAAATTCAACCGAAATCACAGTCCTTTTTTTGGTAGTCAATTAAAAAATAATGTATCGTGGTCGAATTTCAACCACTGGACAACTACAATATATTATACTATTAAAACACACCCACAAATTACACTTAAAACAATATATGAATGTAAACAACAGAAATATGGTTAGAAAGTTACAAAAATAATTATAATTTACGTCTTTCTAGGAAATGTTTAATATAATATTAATTATGAGTATTAAAGTTTCAATAAACTCACCAATGCATTAGCATGAAATAATATACAGACTTTCCGATAGAAACAGTGTCTAACTGTGAATGAAAATACCTGAAGAGTGAGCAGAAACTTTATCGTTTGAATACAAATAAAACCGTTCTTGGAAGTATTTAAATTAGGGCAATTTGATAAAAGTATTTAATTGACGCTCATGAATTTTAATATATTTTATAAGAACTGTATTACTTTCCTTTATAATAACTATTTTTTTTGTTTTTTCAACTAGAATCTAGTTTTTAATTTTTAATAAAGAATATTTACTTGAGAAAAGTGGGAGACATAATGCAACATGTATGACTTGTTCTAGCGATGTTTGATGGGACAGTATATATCAGGTGAAAGGTAAGACGTTCGTAGTATTCTAGGATATGACACTTCATGGTCACATTTAACGTATAAAATAATAATATTAAAACAAATACTAATAAACAACCAAGATAACCTAAGTTAATGTTTGTTTTCAGACTTTCAAAATTATAGCTACACACGTGTAAATAAAACAATAAACCTAAGTGGTATGACCAGTTCCAAAAGCTACAATGGGTGACCCGGAGTACATAACTTTCGATAGTAAAACGGGCAATAAACCTTTTTGTATTGTTCTTGACGTTTCCGCGTTCCCTTTCAAATGAAAGTGAAGTCATCCGATGGTCAATGACATTGCTTTAGCATAGACGCGTAGAGGATTGTGTATAATTCTTGTATTTTCTAGATAATGAAGTCAAATATTAGGCACCGGTTTTTTAATTGATTTAAAACGAGAATCGAGTGTAGAGTGTCCTCCATAAATATTGCTACCGTGTAAACAGTCACTTGGTATAGTCGACTATTCAAGCATATGATGGCTAAGCATCATTTTTAAACATATGTGTTGCCTCATATCAGCACAACGGACTTGTCTATTATATAAATCCTGTGTCTATTTCACAGGTTTGATCACATTCAATATACATAAATTGTTAATTAATTAGTTATAAAATCAGTTTTATGAATGATCCTTAATATTCACCACTTGAGGTTCGTTGGCGATCATCTATCATCTAAATGGTTGCCGGCAACGGTGACGTGTAAGTAGAGTGTACCCCTACCACTGTACTCAATCTTATTATTACTTGTAACAATCATGCCAATAGCAAGAATCTACAATAATCCATAAAAATAGGTGTTTGTTTACATCACATTTGAGACTGATAAAGTTGAACAGATAAAGTTTACTAGGTGGTAAAGACACGCTGACGCTATAACTGGTTTCAGCATGAATGGGTCGGCTCCGCCGGGGTAGTACCACCCTCTCACAGAAAACCAACGTGAAATAACAGTGCTTGCATTGTTGCGTTTCGTTCCGTCAGTGAAAAGAACTGGAGGACCACCTCCCTCCCTGTCCCTTCCTCTCTCTTCCCCTGCCCCAACTCCCCTTCCCCACCAACTCAGGCTGGCAACGCACTTACGACCCTATTCGTTTGTCTGCTATGATAAAAAAAAGAACACCGTTTAAACGATCTAGATGAAAGTTGGCACACCTAAGTTTTTGCGGTGAAAGTTTTATGTTATCCATGTCCTCAAACTCAACTATATATAAAAAAAGTAATTGATACAAGCGATGAAAAACCATGTGGAGCCGTCGGTATTTCTAGAATTATATAAGTTTAATTTCCTTAAGTAATAGCCCGTGTAAATTTTGTACTCAGAAATATAACAAAATAAAAGAAAAGCTACTCAAATCCTAGCTATGCCCGTAGTTGCGTCTCTATGAAAAAAATAATTAAAAAACTCATATGTAAATAGTGATAACCTTGAAATCAACGAAAAGATAAATAAAGTAAAATAATTTTAGTCATTACCCGATATTTCCTAGAAAACTTAAGAAGAAGAACCTAATAGTTTAATAGCTAATTTCAAGTTTCATCCAATCAGTAACATAGCGTATCAGGTTTATTGAACATTTTATGATTGACTAGCTGTTGCCCGCGGCTCCGCACGCGTTTTTTTTAAATATATTAAATAAATGTAAAATTTTGATTACATATCTAGTGTAAATTACAATAATACTCTTTCAAAAATATTTGTAAGTATCACACGCACATCATCTACTGTAACAGGTAACATGTACTTGTACATTATATATGTGAATACGAATAGTGAATCGAATGGGAAGAGATTTATCATCAGCCACATAACTGGAACTTTAAACTGCTATATATGACCCTTAGTGCCCACTTACACTATATAAGAAAGTAATGAAAATATTAAGCTATACATTTTCGAACAATATGTGTTAAATCTTTTATTATATAGATATAATATGTCCATAGTGTCGATATAATTAAGTTATTATCATACCTTGCTATAATTTAAATCACATATAAACATATGACTTTCAATTACAACAGCGATACCCTTGGTGTTACAGTTGTTCATAGGCGACGTTAACCACTTACCATCAGGTGGGCCGTCAGCCTGTTTGCTGCCTTTTGGTATAAAAAAATCTTGGAATCCAGTACAGCTCGAGTATGTTTACAGTGAACAACATATTTTTGATTAATTTCACATGGACGAAGGCACGGATAACAGCTTATCACTACATAGTGTAAGAAAAAGTCCTGTTCCACGTCTGTCTATATGTCTGTTCGCGATAAGATCAAAAACTACAGAACGCATCTTCATGCCCTTTTCACCAATATATAAAATGATTATTGGGCAAGGTATAGGTATAGTTTGTCTTATTATCAGGGCGGGCAACGTCTGCTGAACCCGCAAGCTTAAAATAAAACAGCTAATTAGTTACTTATTTGTCCATAAAATTGCCGTTCAAATATTACTTGTAATCCGGTGAAGCTATTAAGACCTTGCTAGATCAATAGCGTAGTCATTTTTAAGAAAAAAAAACCGTTCAAATAGGTCCAGCCGTTTCGGAGATTACCCGTAACAAATAGAAAAAAACAGATATATCCACAGAATTAAAAAAATGTTGATATTTGTAGCATCACGGATATTTTTAATATAAAATACACTCACTTTACTTTTATTATACGTAATATATCACAAATCAAAAATTGGGTACAAAATTAACGTAGAATAAAGTTTTTGAGGAGTTTTTGGCGGGATTTTAGTCTGTCATGTAGTGGGTTTTATATTCTATTCATAATCTTGTCTTACTTATCTGTATATTGTATTAAATTGGTAGAGTTTTATGTAATATGGTTCGTTTATTGTGCATAA
>JACEII010000009.1:4636063-4674763 GCA_014332785.1 Antheraea mylitta
AACAAACAAACAAACAAACAAACAAACAAACAAACAAACAAACAAACTCTTTAGCTTTATATATTAGTATAGATTTCAAACTTAACATATTTGGAAAATACATTATTTAATACTTAACAACTAAAAAACAATAGTATAAACCATGTAATAAGTAATCCTTTTGCTGTTGTAGTACATAATTTGGGGTGTAAGGGGTGTCGAGTAACATCTTAAGACTTGAGACACCCAAGCCAACTTCACCTGTACATGGTGCACCCTGCTAAATAACGAATGATGCAATGGCGAAAGCGGGGTAGTAGGGTTTTACAGCCTGACTGGGTCGCAACCACCATGCATATGGCGAAAATGCACGTCATAGTGACTCGCTTCTGCGCGTAGCGTTTCGGGATCAGCCTGTGCATATCCAGTACCGGGTGACTTTCGTCATTATGGCCGACATGACAGCGGCGACCGGCGATGGATAATCTGTCTCTCGGTGGTTGCCGATGTTTTTGGATTGTACTATGCTTAACATCAGGCACAGTGCAGTCACTATGTCGTGCATCGATAAAAAAAAAAACATAATGCTAACCAAACGTATTGTGCCTAAAATCGTAAGAGTTTTAAATAAAAATAAACTAAACAAACTTTTTGCAACTGACTTCTCGCTTTTTGTCTGATGGGTCTTCATATTTTCATCGAGAGTTGGAACCAGCACTTAAGGTACTCAGCCGAATTGGCAAAAGTACCAAATCAGCCGAAACTCAGTTGTGGTTGTTTTCTTTAATACAAATGCCGCGAGTATCGGCTACTCTTTGTAGGTTGATTTTGGTATGCCATCTACGATAGCATCCTATGAGATGACAATTGGCATTTTGGATATGCGATCTGTTTTTTTTTTCAATATCCGATTTTTTTCCATACCATTGACGAGTCAAAGACTTTATTTGTCTATTCGTAATACTTCACGATTCTATCTAACAATATTTATATACACTTTGACGGAAGAAGCTCAGTAAGTGCAAAATAAAAAAAAACATTACGGTTGAATTTCGACTACTGGCTATAATTACACTACGAGCGTCAGTACTAACGATTCAGTTATATATATATATACGCAGAAGTTAAATCGCAACTCATCTACACAGTTTTTGAACAATTGGTAGGGGCACTGCCTTCATTACGGCGTAATTTATTGCTCTTACGTCACGGAAAAGGGTACATCAACCACGAAATCTAGCTTGAAAGGGAAAAGGATTAGTGCAATATGTTATTATTGTTATTCTCTTAATCTATACGCATATAAAACTGCATGAGAGTATATATATGAAATCAGCAAAGATCCGCGATATTGTCTGCCTTAAACAATAATAAAATATAGGCTAAAACCTAATAATGATGATGATTGTTCCGACTGATTTCGGCCATTGCGACCACTTAGACTGTATTTTTATAGGCATATGAAATTAAGAAAAAACATTATATTATTATCTAGATGAAAGGTATCCAAGGTACTTTTATGCAGGTGTGACAACTAAATAAAAAAAATGACGTGAAACGTGAAAACTATAGAATCGACCATAACAAAATTTAAACGATTTGGGACAAAGTTTCTGTAAATTTATTTTCTTACAAAATCAACCATGAACAAGTACAATTAAGAAGCTACCATTTTAGTATATTACATATAAGATAATATAACTCTCTGCATACAATACCCTGCTTCTGATTTGGCACGTCGGAAAGAAAACTGAGATAGTCCGCTGATTTCGATTTCGTATAGCGTTATCTTTGTCTTTCACCGTTATTACGCTGTGCTATTGAGGGAACGCCTTTAGGTCCGATCCCTCGGCGGGAAGCTCTTGAGTACATTGCTTGCGCGATACAGTGACACAAAAATTTACATCACTGCTACAACACTCCACTATCACCCCCACACTCGTGCACGCTTACACGTTTACACATAAAAGTGGAAGGGTTTTATTTATTTCCCTTATCGAACTGAAAAAACTTTAGAAATTTTCCGATAAGAAATATATGTAAGAGTTGTTGAGATATGTAGGCTTGGTACATATAGTTAGTTATAATAGTTAGTTAGCTAGGTTATTTCTATAGCTAGGTTATAGGTTAGTCCTGCCATTGGCCGTAGGGCACGTGACAGCTGAGGAAGCACCCTTAGTCTCCGAGGCAGAGCTTAGTAGCGCGGTGGCGAAGCTTCGCACCAAGAACACTGCCCCGGGTCCTGGCGGAGTCCCGGGACGTGTCTGGGTGCCTGCGCTTAAATCTTTGGGTGTCCGGCTCCGACGGCTTTTCAGTGCATGTTTGCGGTATGGAACGTTTCCTCGTCAATGGAAAGCTGGCCGCTTGTTCCTTCTCAGGAAGCCCAATCGCTCACCAGATTCCCCTTCAGTATATTATCCGATAGTGCTCCTTGACGAAGTCGGCAAACTCCTGGAGCGAATCATCGCGCCTCGGTTGGTCAAATATCTGACCACAACAGGACCCGATCTATCTGACCGACAGTTCAGCTTTCGTGAAGGACGGTCAACAATTGACGCTATCATGCGGATTAGGGAAATGGCGAATGCAGCGGCTTCCCAGAGCAGAGTACTCGTTGCAGTAACTCTAGATATTGCAAATGCATTCAACACCATCCCCTGGGCTAGCATAAGGATAGCATTGCAGCGTCAAGGTGTGCCGCCCTATCTTCAGCGTATAGTAAAATCCTACCTTACGGATAGGTGCGTCATGTACACGGGATATGACATGAATACCTACCACAGGGAAATGTCGTGCGGTGTTCCGCAGGGTTCGGTCTTTGGACCGCTCCTGTAGAACATCGCATATGACTGGGTACTGCAGGGCGCTCAACTACTGGGCACATCACTGGTCTGCTACGCTGATGACACCTTGGTGGTCTCGCGAGGCAAAACCCTCAATGAGGCGATTCGGCTTGCAAGTGCCAGCGTGGCACACACATTCCGCAGAATCAGGATGCTAGGACTGACAGTGGCTTTAAATAAGACAGAGGTCATTTGCTTCGTCGGCGCACGCAGAGTACCTCTTTGGGATGTACATTTTGCTGTTGATGGTGTGCGGATCAGAGTCGGCTTCAAGATGAAGTACCTAGGCCTCATGCTCGATAGCAAATGGAAGTTCTGCGAGCACTTCCGGAACTCAGCCACAAAAATCGTAGGCCGTGCTACAGCACTTGCAAATCTCCTGCCCAACTTGGGCGGGGCAGGTCTCAGCTGTCGCTTGTTATACTCGGGCGTAATACAATCGATGCCACTATACGGATGTTTGGTGCGACGCCCTAACAGCCCCGAACTTGGCAGTCTTACGAAAGATCCAGAGGATCATGGCTGTGAGGATTATCCGGGGCTACCGCACCGTCTCTCACGAGGCTGCGTGCCTCGTAGCAGGCTAACCGCCTTGGGAGCTCGTGGCGCAGGTCCACAAAACCATGTATGAGTGGCGGTCTGCTAACATCAACCTGGATGCTCGGATGGCACTTAGGGAAATGCCGTCCCAAAGACAGCGGCTGCAGCGAGATATGCTGCTGATATGGGAAGATAGACTGGCTTCACCGAATGCTGGTATCATCACCATCGACGCGATTTGCCCACTCCTACGGGAATGGATTAACTGCAAACACGGGTCACTCACCTTCCGGATGTCTCAAATACTGACAGGGCACGGGTGTTTTGGGAAATACCTGTGCTAGATAGCCAGGAGAGAACCCTCAATGAGATGCCATCACTGTGACGATTATGAGGTCGATACGGACATACCACACAGTACAGGAGTGCGTAGCGTGGGTAGATCAGCGCACTGATCTCATTGGTGCTGTAGGGGAAGACCTCTCACTTCCGGCATTGGTCCAGGCCATGCTGAAGGATGAGGTCTCATGGGATGCCATCCTCGCCTTCTGCGAGGCGGTCATAGCCGGAGGTAACCTCGGGGTGGCTCGGGCGGAGGAGGAGTAAACTTCGTTAAAAAATCAACCATGGGGTGGCGGTGGAGTGAGTAACCTCTCCGCTGTCGACCGAACCCAGGGGGAAAGGGTCGGGAGGCCTGGACCCCCATTGCACGGGTTCGAGTGGCTGGGAGGCAGTCTCGTAACCGGGCTGCCTCAGCCGGGTGTGGCGTGGAAAACGCCTGCCGCCGGGTGTGTTGCGGAGATTGCTCACGCAACCTCGGGACACCCCCATAGTACGGCGTAGATTGCCGTGGAGTTTTAGCTGGTTAGAGTCGTCGCTGTAAGGCCCTTCCCTGCGCGACGCGCGCGTAGGGTTGGGCGGTTCATGTCTGACTCTCCCCCGGGAGCCTGAGCTCAGTCCATGGATTTCTGCACGTAAAAAAAAAAGGTTAGCTAAGATAGGTCGTGAATTGCATGTAACAGGCAACAGCCAAGCCGAGGTCTGCCGCACACCCTTGAGCTAGTTGCCCAAATAAAATCGGCTAAGTGCCTTAAGCCTAGTAAAAGTAAAGGCCTTGCAAAGCCAATAGTGTAGTCAGTTCGAGAAAAAAAAAGAACGCCTTACAAAACCGAACAAAGCCGATGTTTACCAAACGTCTCTCTATTCTATCCGATATACAAAATAAAATACCAGGTACTGTGGATTTATTACTTTCTATACGCATGCAACAGTTTTTCCGCTTTATTTATTGAGAATATGTTTCTCTTAAAAAAAAAAAATATCAATGTATTTATAATTAGACATAAATTATATAAAGCTCATTATGAGAGGATAATAAATTGAATAATTAATATAGAATTATAATTAATTTCATATTTATCCATAACCTTTCGCCAAATTTTAATTAATAAATGATTTAAAGACCAAAATAATTTCTCCAAAGGTTATTGTTCTACCTCCTACACACATTTAAACTTATCTCACATCTGTCTGCCTTACCAAAGATAACATTACAACCATACTCTGTTCAAAAGGGTGTATAAATAAATAATAATCTAACTAATAATATAAACATTCATAAATGTATAATCTATAGCTTCCCAGGAAAACAATAATTTAACCAACACTTTGTTATTATTTAAATAACAGTTTTAAACAAAAAATTAAATACACATCCAACACTTGCTTTAAAAAAGTTTGGGTACTTTCGTATTAAATTCGTATACCGCGCTCGCTGACCGCTGCTGAGGTAATTTCGCGTTTTTTTTTTCGAACTGACTAGGCTATTGACCTAGCAAGGTCTTAACAGCTTCACCGGATTACGAAGTTCGCGTTATCCTTTTTCGCAAGTCTAACCTAACCAAAGCGAGGTAAAAGAGCAAGATGTCGAATGTTCGGCGAGCGTGGTGCATTTAATACGAAAGTACCCAAACTTTTTTAAAGCAAATATTCAATACGTATTTCACTTTTTTGTAATAAACATCAAGAATACAAAAAGAACATAGGGTACCTTTCAAAAATAAAAAAAGTTACAGTTTCAGAGGGATAAGTTAGCGAGCGATTCCGGGGAAAAAGCTGGTGAAATATAATGTAGTGGTTGTCGTTTTGTTCCATTTACCTAATTTACCCGATTAGGCCTTCCACGGCAGCGGCTCAAGCCTAGGTTCAATCCCTCGCTAGGGAGCCCTTGTGTGTGTTGCTTGCGCGATACGGTGACACACAAATATACATCACTGCTACAACACTACACGATCACTCGCACACACGTGCACGCCTACACGCTTACACATGAAAGTGGAAGGGTTTACTTTTTTCCCTTATTGAACTGAAAATCTCTCAATTTTCCGATAATAAATATATGTAGGAGTTGTTGAGGCGTGTATGCTTGGTACACATATACGTTTCAACAACTCATACATATATGAATAGAACATTTACCTATTTTAATAAAAGGCACACCAAAACATTGTCAGAGAGACCTATGATTTGAAAAGAAAATAATGTAAATCAGTTAGTAGCTTTATAGTAAACATCGAAACCGACAGATTATAGAAAGAAAATATATAAAATCTGTTTTTCGTTTATTCCTTTTTCATAAAACCGTGGCAAACGTTGAAATAATATTACAAAACTTTTTAATTAAGCGAAACAATTACCTTGGAAAATTAATAAACAGAATTATACCGAAAATACTTACCGATAAGTATTTATAATTTGGTTTCCGAAACAATTCATTTTATATTTCCTTTGGAGTATTATAATTTTATAAATTAACAGACTCTTTCTTACCTTCAGTAGTAATTGAGTTCACTTTATCGTCAAGTAATTTGAAACGTTACCTAATTTCCACTTTTCAGCGATATTTTATCATTTTGTAGTTGTTAATCAAGGTATATTGTTAAATTTGTACAAAAAATGTTTCATTAATCGATATTATTAATTTCTTTTTTTATATCATAGGAGGCAAACGAATAGGTGGGTCCGGTCACCTGATGTTAAGTGATCACTGCCGTCCATAGACACTAGCAACACCAAGGGAGTCGCAAGTGCATTGCCAGCCTCTGTTTGTTGGGGGAAAGAGAGGAGAGTGAGAGAAAGGGATGGGGAGAGAAGTGGAGGGGACATGGGCCTCCGACGCTCTCACTGATCGAACGAAACGCAACAAAGCAAGCACTGTCACTTCACGTCGGTGTTTCTGTGAAAGGGTGGTACTACCCCGGATGAGCCGACCCATTCATGCTGAAATAGCTTCAGCGTGGCTTTATCACAGCTAATTAAACTCAGTCATATTTTCTCACTGCAGATTATATAGTTTTTTTTTTTTCATAGAATAGATTGATAATCTTATAACATTAAATTACTTACCAAAAATAATTAGATCAAATTATTCTGCTTAATATTTTATTTACTAATGAACTTACAATAGCTTAAATTCATCCAGTTTACATGTTTTTGTTTTAATTTTAAGGCAAAGTATAAAAGATTAGTCGAAAAATTTCAGTTTCAATTAGAAAAATTCAGTCAGATTTTTTTTTATCGTAGCACGACAAAGTGATTGCACTATGCCTGATGGTAAGCATAGTACAATCCAAAAATAATAGCGACCACCGAATGACACACTGTCCATCGCCGGTCGCCAATATCATGCCGGTCTACAGACAGTTACACCCATCGCCTGTAAAAAAGCTCATTCATTGATCTGCAAATTTGAATCTTAATCACTTATCATTACAATCCTCTCTATATTAATATTATAAAACTGAAGAGATTGTTTCCTTGAACACGCTAATCTCAGGAACTACTAATCTGATTTGAAAAATTCAGTATTAGATAGCTCATTTATCGAGAAAGGCTGTAGTAAATGGTAACTATTCTACGCGGACAAAGTCACGGATAGAAGCTAGTAATTAATAACATTATGATTCTTATGCAAATAATATTTATTTAACCATTTTTTTTTATAGGTGGGGAAATCCCTTATGGATATCCACCCTCCCGGGGGAGAGGGTGGGTTGTGTCCGACTCGCACGGACTAAAACCCCACGGTGTCCGTCTTCCGCTATGGTTGGGGCGGCACGAGATCTCTATAGACTTCATCGTGCCGCTCCAGCGGTGTAGCCCAGCAGCAGAAGTGCCGCCGCCGGGCCTTCGTCTTGTAAGGAGACAGCCGAGTACACACCGGCCGTCTCCTTCTCGTCCGCCGGACCTGTGCAATGGGAAGATGGTGCCCCGACCCACCCCCCCTAGGTCTGGCTACGGTGGCGGGAGAAGGCGCGTGAACTGGCGCCTCCTCCTACCAATTCTTCTTTGGCGGAGAGGGTCGCTTAGAGGGTCCTCCTCGCGAACCCTCTCCGCCGCCTCCTTCTGCGAGACGACCTCCTCGCAGAAAGAAGCAACACCGTTCCACACATTCTCGCTGCCGAGCATGGCTTTGACGACGCTCGGCAGCGAGAGATCATCACTTACCGCCGCAGCCAGAATGCGGCGCCGCTCCTCCCACGCAGCACAATCGGAAAGTGTGTGCTGCGCGGTGTCCAGTTCAGCGCCGCACTCATGCCACACGGCGGTCGGCTCACTGCGTGCTATCCGGTACAGGTACCAACCGAAGCACCCGTGCCCGGTCAGCACCTGCACCAGACGGAACGTCAGGGAGTCCCATCGTCTATTGCACCATTCGTACAGGACCGGGCGGACGGCGTCGATGGTATATCGACCGTATATTTATTTAACCCTAACAAATCATATAAATATGAAAGGAAGTTTCTTTATTTGTTAGGTTTTCACGCCCTAACTATATAACGGATATAAAATCTGGCATAAACATAGTCAGAGGTATCGTTAAGGACACGGTACTTTTCATCTAGAACTACTACAGAACCGACTTCCAATACATCTCTAGGTAGCGCACATATTCATAACCAGATTAGACCCTCCTCGGCAGCGGCTCAAGCCTAGCTCCGTTCCCTCGGCGTGGAGCCCTTAAGTGCGCCATACAGTGACACAAAATCTTACATCACTGCGACAACATTACACATATCGCCCCCACACACGTGCAGGCATACATGCTTACACATGAAAGTGGAAGGGTTTTGTTTATTTGCCTTATCGAGCTGAAATAGATTAGAAAATTATCTGATACAAAATATATATAAGAGTTTATTTATTTATTTATTTAACATATAGAATCAACAACAGTAACATAAAATAAAAAACTAAAAAACATACATGCGAATACTTAAAAATTATTTATGTCACTATTTACAGTTGACTACAGCATTTATGAATAAAAGATACGATGCGGAAGACAATAAAAGTAAAAGAAACAATTATGAAAAAAAAAAATTAGGAAGATAACAAAATAAAACAATTCGATAATCTATAACTTAAAAATTAAGGAAAAAAGATCCTGCAGAAATTAATTTAATAAAAAACTAATTTTAGATCTGAAATTAGATAGGGAATTACTGAATAAGTCTATGGTGTGATCTTTTTTAACAGGGTCGTTATATTGTCGAGAAAGTCTGGGAACGATGGAGAAATGACCTAAATTGGTTCTGTAGCTTTTGTGACCAAATAAAGAGACAGGAAATCTAGGTAGTCTGGAAGGCACATTAATATTAAATCGATTCAAAAGTTCTGAATTATCAATGTGGTTATTGAAAAGTTTGTATAAAAAGGTCATGTTCAGCATAATTCTTCTATTGTACAAAGATTTCAGTTTAACTTAGTTGTTGAGGTATGTATGCTTGGTACACGTATATGTTCCAACAACTCATATATGTATGAATAGTTAGCCTATATCAGCTCAGATAGATGCACGTATGAGGCAACAGCCCAAGCCGAGGTGTGCCGTGCACTCTTGAGCAAGTTGTCAAATAAAATCGGCTGAGTGCTCTAAGCGCTCGCCTTAGTAGTCCGGTGAAGCTGTTGAGACCTTGCTAGGTCAATAGCGTAGACAGTTCGAGAAAAAATACATATATTTTATTTAATTTGGTTATTTTAATTAACCATTTATTTTCTGCTTTTTAGTGCCTTATGGGTTTTTGATTGATATTGATGTCGGTTAATTTTTTTATTGATATTTTTTAATGAACTTTTTTTTTTGTTACATAAGGTTCCATAAAGACATAGTCGGGGGCACAGCTAGTTAATTAATATAACTATATATTCGTCATCGCCTAGATATCGAGTTTACGCTACGGTGTAAAACAGACTCATATGTTCCTCCCAACCCACTTACATGACGTTTTACAATGTGACGATATAATCTCTGAATATGGCACGTCCATTAGTGGATTTTCGCCATTCGTTAATAAGTAGACGGCTTAAAAGGGAACGTTTGTCATAATTTTAGATGAGATTGTGTAGTTAATATTCGAAATTTCAAGACTTTTTTAACTTTTAAAATGTATAATTAATTTTGCTTCTACTTATTCTTTCGACTTTTATGATATACTTTTATGAATAGTAAATGTAAATAAAAACTTTGCTTCTCTTGTAAAGAGTTTGTTTTATATATAAGTTCTTTGTTATATTCAAATATGTTGAAAGTGGTTTGAAATCGATTTTTTTTTAGGAATAACATCACGACAAACTCGTTTATCATGGTTTACTTGATTGAAGAAGGCGTTACTTTGCGGAAATCTATCATTGAATACTAAGGTGGATGCTACTTTGCACTTCCGCCTGAAATTGATTGACCACTACTACGTCTAACTACAACAATATATATATATATATGTTTATTAATTAGTTGATTTTCTTTTTGTTGTAGTTAGACGTAGTAGTGGTCAATCAATTTCAGGCGGAAGTGCAAAGTAGCATCCACCTTAGTATTCAATCATGGTTTATATAAGAATTCTATTAACTTTGAGGTAAAGAACTAAAATAGTTGCTCTGAGAATGTTTTCTGTAGTCCGGTGAAACTGTAAAGGCCTTGCAAGGCCAAAAGCGTAGTCAGTTCGAAAAAAAAAAATTAGATTAGATGTAGACGTAGAAAAATATGTTGAAGTAAAAACAAAAGAATGGTCAATATCTGTATACACATAAATAGATAGAGTCGAAAGAAAAGTTACATCTTCCTTCTCTGTTTCTCAACCGACTTTCTTTTTTTGTTTAATGAGTATCGACGAGCTTTAATGTTATCGACAGAGAAAAAAAAAATGGGAATAATTGCTTTTTTACTTTATTTCTCTATACCTGAAACTTCACGATCACTTTGAACGATTCACATAATAATATCTATATATTAACACATGAATTAACATTTTGTTCACGTTATGGTCGAATCTCGACCACAAAACAACGATTAGTTTGCGTAATTTTACAAAATATCGTGACTACAAAATAACCGTATGCCACGTTGGCCAATATATAATATGAAGCATTCTAGGAACAGAAAGTAAATATATTCAATATCTCTAGCTAGAAATAACAAGAAAATTTCACCTCTGATATTGATATCTGAAATAAATTCATATGGTAAACACGATTCATAAAATCGGTACATTTCGTGATATTTTATTTAAATAAATATATAAAATCAATATTTCTATTATTTATGTTTATTATGATTCTCTGAATCGAAAAGGATTATTTCTATATTTATAACACATTGGTGGGCCCGGTGGACGCTATTCCACCCTGATAGTAAAAAACCTTGACATAATACTAAAACCCTCCTTATGAATCACTTTATCTACCCGTGAAAACCGCATGAAAATCCGTTCAGTAGTTTTTGAGTTTTTTTCTATTAGAGGAAGTGTTTGTAGAACAAAACCTTTAGGTGTATCTTCGTAACCGTATAATCTAAGCAAGATAAATTGGTAGCCTTTAGGATGAACACAACTTGCACAAATTCTAAATTGAAAAAGAGCATCATAGTTTGCTACCACTCCAATGATAATATAAGCCTGAACCCTGCTGAAATTGCACTCTAGCAGAATACTTTTTTATTCAGTTGAAATAAGTGGGACTTAGTTGTACCTCTTCTTTACTTGATTGTAAGCACAGTGCAAACTAAAACAAGCAGCGACCACAGAAAGATCATCATGTACCGCCAATCGTTGCTGATACGCAGGCCCGTAGAACTTTCTGAAGCTCTAACTAGTTGGTCCAGGACTAAAAAGGTATTATCAAGTTTCATTTGGATAGACACTCCTTGCCACCTCGATTCATTACTTGACCAAGTTTAATGCTATCCGTTTTTATTACGACGTACTAGCGTCAGTTGTCAAATAAAATCTCTGACGCACGTTGAAGTGTCAGCTGTTAAGCCACGGAAGTTATTCCTTAAAATTAATGAATGAGAATATCAGAACTATTTATTGAATAAAGTAAACCAAGAAAAGCGACGATCGTAGTAAATTTAATTATCCTATGCACCCTCAACCTTGTGGAGTTTCAGAATAAGACATTCAGCTGATCTCTGAACAGAACTATAGCGAGAGTTACGCCTGGTGTTCGCAATCTAGTCAACCGGCTAAGTCATTACTTAACAATTTGTTCTTCCCGACCCACTTTTTTAAGGCACAGCATGAAATTGTCATTTCAAAGGTGCCTCTAATTAATACTATCCTTAGAATTGATAATTTATTATCCATCTACGATAATTCACAGGGAGGAGGCGTGAAGTGAGGCTATTTGTCTTCCGCTTAATACCTCGGTTGGACTTCCTTACTAATTGGATTAGCCACGCTATCCTGGAAAAACGGGAATAAATATGTTCCTTGCTATCGCTAGTATTGCAGGTTGGGCTGTTGCAATTAGTTTAATGCTATTAGTGTTCTATTATTTTCTAATAAGTAAGATAGACAGACGGCCATTTGATTCTGTATATAGAAAAGATTCAGAAATAGAACTTAAAACCATCCTCATCAATCAAAAGACAGTCGTATGTGGTAATCAAAAATTCGGTTTCTTTCGTCAAAAGTATAATGTACTATTGCGCAACATTTAATTGAGTTTAAAACCCGTTTAAAATTTGTCTGAAGAAGAAACATCATTACATATATTTCTGCTACAAAACAATAGTTTTCCCGTTGCTGTATTCAGATCTGATGAATTTAGCTGGCGACGCGTACATATATGAGCTGTACCATCATCGAAAGACGGCTGTTTTGAGAATAGATATAGGCTACATTCACATAATTAATGGTTAAGTGTATAAAATTCTGCGAGCGAAAAACTATTCCCTCCTAGTGATGAGATACGACACTACTACAAATTTAATAATGATTTATTAATACACAGTATAAAGTCTTATAAAAGGACAACTGTATAATAATTTGCTCCTCAGGTAAAACAAAATAAAATATAACAAAGTGAGTTATCTGCTTTTGTTTGCTTGTGGAGACATGTTTGTAGTTTATTTTATTACACATCTGCGATCTCGGTACTCTCATGAATTCAAATGCTGGCTTCCATTATTACCTATGTTCTTACCTTTACGAAATAGGATTCGGTAACCCACAACGAATACATTGAGCTAAATCTAAGCTTGAACGATACAATATTGACATCTGGATTTGATATATTAGTGTCTACTACCATTGATAACTTCAATATGAAGTAAGATATTGTATGAACCTATGTATATTTACTAGTATATTTGTGAAGTTATATGTCTGACTATTCTAGTTATACAATTAACTCATTTTCATTTGCAGTTCCCACATTCTTTTTCTCAACAATATTGCTAAGAGCTATTAGCTAAAAGAAAATGCCTTTTGGCTGTTCTTTCAATTTTATTTGGATATCAAGCACTTTTTAAGTGTAAGTATTCTTACCACGAATTAGTATAATCCTTACCTTAACATATGGCATAGCTTAGGATATGTATTCTACCTAAATACAAAAGAGTTTTAATGTTAACTTACCTATTATATCATTTACTAGCTGACCCGTGCCCAATTCATTGGGCGGTAAACAATTATATAAAACTACTTTTTGTGAATTAAATATAAAAGTTAGACATATACTGTCACTGATTTTTTTAAGGCATTATCAAGTTCTACAACTTTTCTCTAGAACTCAATCATAAACCTCTTATCGTTAAGGCATAGTTCGTAAGTACTCCGACTTACTTTGCAAAACTGACTACCACAAAAAGTCTTTTCATTTTTCGGATTAATTTATAACCTATGACACTCCTATGACGTGACTTCTTATCAGTAAAATAATTTTCAAAATGGGTTTAAAAGTTCCTGAGATTACTCTCTATAACCTCAGAAACTCACAAACTTTGCATCTTTATAATATTAGTATAGATTTCTATGGTAAATATAAAATAAAATTGTATTATTTTAATCATCGCCAGGTGTAAAATATTATGACATTATCAATTGCTCATCTGGTTAGCAACTACTTAAATGCCTTGGACACTTGTAAACATGCCCTTCTAATACAAATATTATTATATTCGTTCTTCAGTATCATGTTATCATGTTAGCCTTGACTAATTAGACCTGATAATGAACTTATTGGTATTTCTTTATTAGCCTTCTCAATTCTCTTTTTAGAAAACCCATATTAGCTACAAAGTCTCCATTCTTCAAAACCAAGTAAGTTATACAATATATAGAACCTACACTTATTTTGCATAAATTTACAAAAATTGAGACATCCAATCAGGTCATTTAATTATTAAATTTTCAACTTCATTTATTCATTTCTTCATTATTCACGACCTCATTTAAATTGTAATGTTTATTCAAAATAAGCCGATGCAATAAATACCAAATAAATAAATCAGCTTCTAACCGATTTCAGTGACTATTTCAACTCAAGCGTTTGTGTGCTCTGATGTAACTTGCGAACGTAAATCTTTGACTAGTAAGTGCATCCGCACAGGGAGCAAATAAGAACACCATTTACATAAGTGTAATCGATTGGCGCTGCTTCTACATCATAGTACGTAAGCCCATCCATGTATATTAAATGTTTGAATTTTTGTCGCAGTTAAAGCTTTTCAACCTAAACATTTTCTACATATTTTAAATAACGAATAAGTACATACACTTTATACAGACAATCTGCTACACATATAATAAGAATGTAAATCTAACGTGTGTGTACTCTCTAGACAAAAAAAAATAGTAGATGTCTTGGAATAAATAATAAAATACATTTCAATCATTTTTAGAAATGTCTGTTCATCTATCTGCCTGTTTGTTTAAACACGTATCACTGCTAAAGTACTGCGTCGATTACGGAATCTCAAAAAAGAAAGTTATAAAGCATGTCCTCGTGTACCACTTTTAGTTTCATTAAAATATATTTACTATATCAAAAGTTATTGTAATTTTAATGACGACGCGACTTAAGTAAGAGAGAAAAATAGATAAGTAAGTGGACCTAATACATTCAGATGATTTTATAGACACTTTTTTACATTAGATTCTAAGCCGACGGATTCACGAGCACAGCTAGCACTTAATAAGCAATTAAGTATAAAACTACACCATGACCGAAAGAGCACTCACGGCTCTAACGAAGCAAGCACGTAATCGGGTCCCATTAAATTTATTAAGGTGATAAAAATAATTTAACCTGATAGCATGACCGGAAATAATATCCGGGAGGCATAAAACAAAAGGGAGGTCCCTCATTCTTCCTCATTCTTTTAGCAATATTGGGAATTTCGCGAGGTGTGGCCTCAGCGTTAGTCTGGAGTCGTGATCGGGAACTTTATGACCAAATTAAATTACTAGGATAATTTTACTTTAATCAAGTGAAGTAGGGAATCGTTTATTATATCTATCCAATACCTTTAAATCTAATACCTTTAAACGAGCAATTCTTTTATATTTTTATATATTCAGGATCTCGGAAACGGCGTCATCTATGTCCGTGAAACTTAGTATGTAGGTAATTTTGGGGACGACAAATCGATCTAGCTATATTTTATTCATAGAAAAACTTTTTAAACTGAGATTTCAGGCAATGAAAAAATATAGCTAGCATATAAAAGTAAATTTCGCTGCCGCTGTCAAAACAAAAATAGCTCAGATGGAAATTGGTTGCTTCGAAAATCGGTGTAATCCCAGTTCGAATCTGAGTGTATATTTTTTTTGTAAGGTACCTAACAAATTATTTTAATTAAATAAATAATATTAATATTATAGTTATAAGAGAGATATCTTTTTTAAAAAATATATGTGAAAAAAAGCAAACCTAACAGTTTATTTTAATTTAAAAATGTTTATTAAAGGTCCGAGCTAGGCTCGGTCGCCCAGGTACTTAAAATCTATATGAATAAATTAAACGCTTAGAATGCCTATTGGATATAGGAAAATAATTGAAAATAATTTGACTCACGCACAGGAATTATGTTTTGTCGGGACTTGTAAAAGAAACATTTTATTGCAAAAAGTTTTCGATGTCAAATCTTCTTTAAGCGTAATGAGAGATTCTTGGTGGAAGAAAATCTTACGAGTTCGCGTCACCCAAGACTTCGAAATGCTAGTGAAGCGCTACTTGCTCCTATAGCGGCCCTGCGTGCATATAATATTGATATTTTGTATTGACCTTTTGCAGCCGATCATAGAAATTTTCACTAATAAAATGTAATTTACATTATGTATATAATGATTATTGATGGTAGTGTAATAGATGTGAAAATCAGGCTTACGTAATGGGTCGGTTCGTCCGGGGTAGTACTACCCTCTCATAGAAAACCAACGTGAAGTAACAGTGCGTGCATTGTTGCGTTTCGTTCGGTCAGTGAGAGCATCAGAGACCCACCTCTCCTCACCTTTCCCTTCTCCTTTACCCTTCATCCCCCCACCCCCTTCCCCCAACACAGGCTGGCAACGCACTTGCGACTCTCCTGGTATTGCAAGTGTCTATGGACGGTGGTGATCACTTAACATCAGGTGACCCACCTGTTCGTTTGCCACCTTCTAATATAAAAAAATAAATAATTCAATTTACAAATTATGAAATTTAAATAATTCACACTATAATTGATTTAATAAACTTGCTATAAACAAATTGATTTTAATTATTTTTTTACTTATGACGTCAATTGAATGAATCATAGCTATAGTTTTCTTTTTCTTCTTATTCTTCTGTTGTGCAGACTCTTGGTACACACTTGGTTTTTGCTTTCGCTTTTTTTTTATTGTCTGCGTGAAAAATCGTATCAATGAGCAACTACTAGGTATTTTTTATTTATTTTGAATTTACTTTAATATATTGATAATTTAATTTACTATTTTGAATGGATCCTTAATGATGTTATTGCCTTTATGGCGGTTATATTATGATTCATAGCTATACTTGGAACCAGTAGGTGGCGTCCTTGTCAAGATTTAGAATTTTTTTCTGTAATTTTTAGTACAGGGTTTTTTTTATTTCGCATATAGTTTCAGCTTCCCTGTAGGTGTTAATAATTTCTCATTAAATATTTATTTTATACCCTCGACTTAATCAGATCGGAGGCAGTATAATATCTGCCTACCAGGATGGCTAGTCAAATTTAAACTCTCTAATATTGTAAACTTAAAAGTATTTTCTATTTGTCTAAATCTTTATTTAAAACAAAAGACGTTTTTCTTCGCTAGTAATTTGTTTTTTTTTTTTTTACAACATAGGAGGCAAACGAATAGGTAGGTCACCTGAGTTTAGCCGATCATCACCGTCCATATACACTAGAAAGAGAAAGAACTACAAAGCCAGAGGAGTCGCAATTCCGTTGCCACCATGTGTTGGTAGGGAAAGAGGGATGAGGAGGGGGAGGAAGGAAAGGGAGATGGGGAGGTGGGCCTCCGGGGTTCTCACTGATCGAACGAAACGCAACAAGGCAAGAACTGTTAATTCACGTCGGTTTTCTACGAGAAGGTAGTACTACGGCAGACGAGTCGACCCATTCATGCTGAAACCAGTAATAGCTCCAGCTTGGCTCTACCCCCTACCAGAGATGTAATCTTAATTCTACGTAATGAGTTTTTGGCGGGATCTTAGTCTGTCATGTAGTGGATTTTATATTTTATTCATTATTTTGTGTTATTTGACTCTATATTTTGTAAATTTGGTGGTGTTTTACGTAATATAGTTAGTTTATTGTGCACAAGTGAAGTGGATGGAAAATAATACCACGAAGCATGAAATTCTGAGATGCCACAAAAACTCCCAGGTAGGTTCTAACAAGGGATCCACCATCTTGTTACAATATTGAAATTTATTCACACGACGCTTGTAATATTATTATACTATCCATTGAAAGAAAATATTGACATTGGCAAGTGCTTCTGCGGAGCCAAAATAAGAAAAAGAAGAAGAATTCTACGTAATATTAAAAATAAGGATGTTTTGGTTTATTACGTTTTCATGTCTTACCGATTGCTACAGTCTACTCTAGTGATTATCATAAAATTTTGCTTTAATTTTGTCAACAGTACAAGAGAGAACATATGGATAGGTGATGAATACAGATACATTAACGGGAGAAATAACACAAAAGTACAGGACATCGGTGTACGTATTACCCAATTAAAATGGCGTTGGGCAGGACCCTTGGCCAGATGTAGTGATGGCAGGTGGAGCAGATCCTTGACTGAGTGGTGGCCGAAAGAAGGCAGGCGAAGTGTGGGAAGACCAATGACAAGATGGGTAGACGGCATCGTAAATCTTGTGGGAAAACCTGGACAAGACTGGCGCAGTATAGAAAAGAATGGCGTAAAAGGGAGGAGGCTTATACCCTGCTGTGGGTCGAGAAGAGCTGTCCGTGATGATGATGATTAACGGGAGTAAAGCCTCAGCTAGAAGCATTATAAATAACATAAGAATCGTGAAACCTAATAAAATTAAAATGTAATTAATTTCTTTACCAAACACGTTTGACTTCAAATTACAATTTATAACAACAAAAATATCAAAACATCGGAACATGAATTTTCATTACGAATGAAAATAAACATTAACTGTAATAAACATTTAATTTAATTCGCTTTTAAGGTTTCGTGACTTTCACTCAAGTATTGTTTCTTTGTAATTTATTTCGCAATGGTTAAGATGAAAACGCGTAATTTTAATTACCATCGAAAATATTCGTATCTTTTATTCGAAACGAAAAATGAATTCTGCAAAGTGTA
The DNA here is from genome assembly GCA_014332785.1 of Antheraea mylitta. Classification (NCBI taxonomy): domain Eukaryota; kingdom Metazoa; phylum Arthropoda; class Insecta; order Lepidoptera; family Saturniidae; genus Antheraea; species Antheraea mylitta. Next base: position 4,654,560 of record JACEII010000009.1, read on the forward strand.
ATTGCTTTTTCGTAATAATGTATTACATTACGTACGTTCTTTGACTGCTGAGCATATTCAAATTTCCTTTTAATAATGAATTTACAAAAGTTTATTAATAGCTATCGAATATATTTGTTAATTGAAATACTTCTGCTAGCTGAAGATTGCTTGAAGATTCGTACTTAAAGAAAGTAGAAAGAATAATAAAAAAATATCCAGTGTCTACACTAGTATAGGAAATAAAATTCTATCTGTAACTTGAGATCTTAGTAGATCCTATAGGATTAGCGAGTTTAGTGTCTTTAACAACATAATAATTTTTAGATTAGGGTTAGGTTTTACAGTAAAGTCCCAAAACATCTTACCGATTTGCCGGATATAAGTATAAGCATTATCTCAAGTGGGTTTTAGTGTCAAAAGTAAGGTGGATCAATATGTGAACGATGATGATGCTTGGAACTGACGTCTCTCTTTGTGCATCCGCTAAAAACAATTGCAGTGTTAACGTATCTTAGATCTTAGAAAGATAAACCTGATCGAGTTTCTTACCGTTTCTTCTTTTTTGAACTGGTGGTAATTTTGATGTTCATTAGCCTCTTCTTATGGCCTAAATTGAGTAAAGTATATTGATATGAAAGATCTACACGCGGAGGGTAAACCTGATTGTTGTCGTGGCGACGCAAAACATGAACTTTGTATTATTAACGAATACTCAAAAACATTTGCAGCCCTATCTGTATAGACATAAGATTCAAACCATTCTTGTCAGCTACTGGTTCTATAAAGACTAACGTGGCACGCGTCGACGACCTAGCGTCATTTGATAAATGCTGTGAAACACACCGCCCCTGCGTCTAGTTGTTTTTTTTTTTGTATTTAATAAAAATGAATATTTATGCAATAAAATAAATAAACAGTCATTATTTTATAAAACAAATTTGTAATGCTTTATCTTTTCATTATGCCATAGCTTAATCCTGTAGTGATCTCTTCTTTTATGCATTTAATTTATACAAAATAATCTCAGTGTTTCATATCTGCCAGGTGTCCCGTGACGGCCCCTTTTTTTATTTAACATCAGGTGAGATTATGGTCAAATGCTACAAAATCTATATAGTAATTCTTTTTTTTCTCAAACTGACTACGCTATTGACCCACCAAGGTCTTAATTGCTTCACCGGACTACAATAGAATTTCGTTTAAATAATATAAGATTACTGGAATAAACACGAAAACCTCCTAACACCAATAAGTCATTGAGTCCAATAAACGGGACGTTCGATGGTCCGTTCGAAACCAGACGCTTGTTATTAGCTCACACAGGTGTTGTTGAGTATCGGGCCGTTTGAAATATCACCTAGATCCCTTTAAGGGAATTACATCTGTTCTACTCGTTCGGAAATTGGACACGATGCGGTCATAATCGTTACGATCAACACTATTAACCTCATGTGTGTACTTGTTTATATCTATGTTTACTTGTCTTTATTATATTATTAGCTTTTACCCTCGACTTCCTTTGTATTTATTAACTTTAGCTATATATTTTATGTACCGTTGAGAAAATATAAATTTGAAAGCAAAAGTATGGTTTTTTATATCATAGGAGGCAAATGAACAGGTGGGTCACCAGGGGAGTCAGAAGTTCATTGCCAGCCTGTGTTGTTGGGGAAGGGAGGAGTGGGAAGAAGAAAAGAGGGAAGGAAGGAAAGGTGGGCCTCCGGCGCTCTCATTGACAGAACGAAATGCAACAATGCAAGCACTGTTAATTCACGTCGGTTTTCTGTGAGAGGGTAGTACTACCCCGGGCGAGCCGACTCATTCATGCTGAAACCAGTAATAGCCTTAAACAACTGATTACAATTTTTTTTTTACCGTTTATAGTCCTTAGAAAAATTTTAGCTTCATAATACATTAACAACTTTTATATTAAAAAGCTGAAACCTGTGACTAATTCTGTGGTAGCCTGCGCATGCGCACCACACCGCATGCACCGCTTTTACATGGCAAAATAATACATATCGCTGAATGCGTAGTACTTAGTAAAACATAGTTTTTGAAAACCTTAATAAATTTAAAATGAATTGAGATACTTTAAAATTTATTTTTAAATAATTTTATGTGATAAAATGTAAAAGATAATCAACAATATGCATTATGATTTTTGTGGTAAAGTTTTTCATAAACATATTACTTTAGCTGCTAAATCCTGATACGTGCACAAACAAACAAACAGGCAAACATTTATAAAAATGACTTTAATGTATTTAATTATCACTTATTCTTATTCACTAGCAATTATATCTTTTATAAATGTGGAAATTACAGACATTCTAAATTTACTTTCTTATTTTATGTATGCAGTTGACTAAACCACAGCAAAAATTTTACCTCATTTGTTTATCGGTGACTGTTATTACATTATCACAACTACTAATAGCGTATACATTATTTTCACAAGAATGATTAAAAACATAATTATTCTGCTGCTGGTTATACGTTGTTTGTTATTATTATTAGCAATGACAATAATCTATAGATGTTATCGCAATGTGAGATTAAATATTATACAATAAGCCATAAGTGTAAAAGAGAGAGCCTTTCATGATGCTCCCACTCAAAACCTACAACACAAATAAAGAGACGTAATCCTGTGAAGCTGTTTAGACCTTGCTAGCTCAATAGCGTACTCAGTTCGAAAAAAAAGTGTGTGTGTACTTGTGTACACGCGTTAGAAGTTATACTTCTTTGGCGTAACAAGATAAAAATCTTTTCAAAATTTTTATCTTTCGCCTTATTTCTACGTTTGTAGAAAAAACGACACTAACAATAGAAAAAAGGTATTTAATACACTGAAAGTTTTAATACAAAGAATTACAAACAACAAATACAAAGAAACAAAATGTTGACTATAACTAACTTCAGGGTGTCCGTTTTTCGAGACGGTATAAGCGCGCATCGTATAATTTACTTTCATAATTTTTCCCTAACGCACCAAAAGGAGTGTAACTTCAAAACACACAAATAAAGAGTATTCATATCATTATCATGTTGGTACGGGTTCATTTTTAATGTTTCACTGTCGAACACAAACCTAATCGATTTTATATTTTATTCAAAATCTTGTGTTATCAGACTCTACATTTTGTAAATTTAGTGGTGTTTTACGTAATATAGTTAGTTTATTGTACATAAGTGAAGTGAATAGTAAATAATATCACGGAGCATGAAATTCTGAGATGCCACAAAAACTCCCTGGAAGGTTCTAACTAGAGATCCACCATCTTGTTAGAAAATTGATTCACACGACGCTTAATATTGAAATGATCGTACAACGCTTGTAATATTATTGACTACGTGACAATGGCAGTAATAATCTAAAAGATTGTAGTTAAAAAAATCTTGACAGATACACTGGTGGTATCTAGCAATCTTGTGACTAAAATTGTATTGCACCACAAAGAACTTGATGACGCTATTTAATTTCAACGTACTATTGTGCCGTTATAAATTGGTATATATTACTTTACCGATTACCTGATAGTGGAAAAATTGACAAAAGTTTATAACAATATTCGTTGTGAAATAACATAATAGAATATATTATTATTGAAAAATAGCTGTTATTACCACCCATATTTATTCTACAAAGATGACCATAACATGTGTGCACCTTAGGTTTGGTTTAAAGATTTGTAATCTATACTAATATATAAAGCTAAAGAGTTTGTTTGTTTGTTTGTTTGTTTGGTTGAACGCGATAATCTCAAGAACTACAGATCTGATTTGAAAGTTTCTTTTAGTGTTAGATAGTTCATTTATCGAGGATGGCTATAGGCTACATATCATAACGTTTAAACCGATAGGAGCTGAGCACTAATGAAGAATGTCTCAAAATCGGGCTATTTTGGAAGCTTTCGATGCGTGTTAATGTCAGTACTATATGCGTTGCCATGGTAACGCGATAACAATCTCTCGCAAATATTTTCATGGTTTATTTTGTGTTCCTATTAAAACAGTTAATTCTACGTTATTTTTGTTTCCAATTTTTAATTATACGTGGTACGTTTATATCGCAAACATTTCTAAAGTTTATTTTGTGTCGCTATTCAAAAAGTTTAGTAGTAATAATATTCATCCAATAAGATAGTCAAAGGAATTAATCCATACTGCCAATTCTGAAGTAGTTAATATAGGTAGTTTTGTTCTATATCCAAGATAATGTAAAGGTATAAGCGCCAAATCCTCTATGTAATATTTCGTAAATTTTTATCTTCTTCATTTTCAAGACAACAGAATTCATGCTTCGCGGTATTATTTATCTTTCATTTCATTTATGCACAATAAACGAACCTTATTACATAAAACTCTACCAATTTAACACAATATACAGATAAGTAAGACAAGATTATGAATAAAATATAAAATCCACTACATGACAGACTAAAATCCCGCCAAAAACTCCTCAAAAACTTTATTCTACCTTAGTTTAGTACCCAATTTTTGATTTGTGATATATTACGTATAATAAAAGTAAAGTGAGTGTATTTTATATTCAAAATATCCGTGATGCTACAAATATCAACATTTTTTTTAATTCTGTGGATATGTCTGTTTTTTTTTTTATTTCTTACTGGTAATCTCCGAAACGGCTGGACCTATTTGAACGGTTTTTTTTTCTTAGAAATGACTACGCTATTGATCTAGCAAGGTCTTAATAGCTTCACCGGACTACAAGTAATATTTGCAGGGGAATTTTACGGACAAATAAGTAACTAATTAGCTGTTTTATTTTAAGCTAGCGGGTTCAGCAGACGTTGCTCGCCCTGATAATAAGACAAACTATACCTATACCTTGCCCAATAATCATTTTATATATTGGTGAAAACGGCATGAAGATGCGTTCTGTAGTTTTTGATCTTATCGCGAACAGACATATAGACAGACGTGGAACAGGACTTTTTCTTACACTATGTAGTGATAAGCTGTTATCCGTGCCTTCGTCCATGTGAAATTAATCAAAAATATGTTGTTCACTGTAAACATACACGAGCTGTACTGGACTCCAAGATTTTTTTATACCAAAAGGCAGCAAACAGGCTGACGGCCCACCTGATGGTAAGTGGTTAACGTCGCCTATGAACAACTGTAACACCAAGGGTATCGCTGTTGTAATTGAAAGTCATATGTTTATATGTGATTTAAATTATAGCAAGGTATGATAATAACTTAATTATATCGACACTATGGACATATTATATCTATATAATAAAAGATTTAACACATATTGTTCGAAAATGTATAGCTTAATATTTTCATTACTTTCTTATATAGTGTAAGTGGGCACTAAGGGTCATATATAGCAGTTTAAAGTTCCAGTTATGTGGCTGATGATAAATCTCTTCCCATTCGATTCACTATTCGTATTCACATATATAATGTACAAGTACATGTTACCTGTTACAGTAGATGATGTGCGTGTGATACTTACAAATATTTTTGAAAGAGTATTATTGTAATTTACACTAGATATGTGATCAAAATTTTACATTTATTTAATACTAGCTGACCCGTGCAACTTCGTTTGCACCAAATTGGTTATCACGCGAAAAAATAGTTTCTTTTTTTTATCGTAGCACGGCAAAATGCCTGCACTATGCCTGATGGTAAGCACAGTACAATCCAAAAACAATAGCGACCACCGAGTGACACACTATTCATCGCTGGTCGCCACTATCATGCCGGCCTACAAAAAGCTGGATATGCACAGGCTGATCCCGAAACGCGACGCGCAGAAGCGAATCACTATTACGGATTTTTTCGTCATGTACATGGTGGTTGTGACCCAGTCAGGCTGTAAAGCCCTACCACCCCGCAAATAAAACTGATACCCGATTGCAGCCACAACTACCGTTTCCAATTGTGAATCCAAACTATCCACGGATTCACTTAAACATATACCCAGATTACATGTATTCATTTTTTAAATAAACCTAGTATCCATTCGTAGCGTCATCTACCAGGATCAATTAAAATAAAAACTAACCTACATAAAACTGAAAAACATCTCTACCACTTACTTTATGATAACTATCTTCGGCTTATATTAAAACCTTTTTATACTCCATTGTATTAAAGAAAAATATATGAACACCGTATCGAAGCGTCAAACATCCCGCCGAAAACGTCAAATGTCACTTGCTTGAAACTATTGTCTAAGAGTTATAAACTGTTTCAAAAACGTATTTGAAATATATTTCCAATATATTTTTATAAATAATCTCTGTATCACTCACAACATAGTACCTATCACCTTCAAACCACGCCAGTTTTATACATCAGGTTCAATCCCTCGGTAAGGATCCCTTGAGTGCGTTGCTTGCGCGATACGGTGACACACAAATATACATCACTGCTACAACACTACACGATCACCCCCACACACGTGAAACACATGAAACACTGAATGATGATGAATGAAACATGTTACACATGAAAGTGGAAGGGTTTACTTTTTTCCTTATCGAACTAAGAAACTCTCAATTTTCCGATAATAAATATATGCAAGAGTTGTTGAGGCGTGTATGCTTGGTATACATATACGTTTCAACAACTCATACATATATGAATAGTTAGCTAGATTAGTTAAGATAGGTCGCGATTTTGCATGCAACAGGCAACAGCCAAGCCGATGTGTGCCGTGTACCCTTGAACTGGTTGCCTAAATAAAATCGGCTGAGTGCCTTAAGCGCTCGTCTTAGTAGTCCGGTAACTTATATACGTATATAAGTTATTGAAACATGCATGTGTACCAAGCATGCGTGCCTCAACAACTTCTATATGTATTTTGTGTAGGAAAAAATCCTCTAAACTATGTAGGATAGGATAACGAAAAATAAGGGTAGAACTCTGTGTCACTGTATCGCGTGAGCAGCGTACTCAAGGGCTCCACGCCCAGGGAACAGATCTAGGCTTGAGCCGTTGCCGAGAAGGGCCTAATTTGGTGTACGGGAGCGAAATTTAGTCCGAGACCACGGCGGAGTGATCTGCGGTTATGCGGGCGTGGGTGAGAACACGCTCTGTTTGAAGAGACAGGCTGGTACTGATCGTTCGGTGACGTGATTGAATCAGGAGGGTCGGTAAAAATGTGTCGCGGTCGTCTTCTATACTGCGCAGCGTTGGGTACGGGTTCATCGTTCGCGGCGGATACCACTAACGGGCTGGGATGATTCGCGGCTTTTTCGAAATAACTACCTGTAAGTGATTTTATATACGCTCAGACAGAAAGCATCTCCATGTCCTGTGGAGATCCTTATTCCGGACGTACCATGGGGCATCGGTGATTTTACGTAGGGCTCAGTTCTGGAGAACCTGCAACTTTTGAATACGATTTTGCGCATGTGCAAAGACCTAACAACTGTACGTCATAATCGGACGGATGCAAGTTTTGTATAAAGTGAGTTTGCTGGGGGATATTTTACTCTTATGACAAAGCAAATGATAGAAACGACCTAAGACCATACGGCTTTGTTTCGCACTCTTTCTGTATGTGAATCGAAATTTAAGTGTTTATCTAAAGTAACACCAAGATATTTCACCTCGCCGGCCCAAGGTATTTCGGCTTTGTATAGCCTGATGGTCGACGACGCATATATTTGAGATGGCGTCAATCCCAAATCATACGTTTACGTTTATCGTTGTATATGGTGGTTTAATAAAATGAAATTTGTTCTTTGCTATGAAAAAAAAAATGGTTTGAAATTTATCATTGGAACGAAGTTCTTACGGCAGGCTTGGCGGAGATAGGGATTTTGCTGCGCGACCGAACTGAAAAAAATGTGATAGTAAAACTGTAAGGAAAAGTGCATGGAATCAAACAGTTAAATGAGACGTGCGCAGGCGCGACAGTCGTATACACATGCGAGTAGTGTATAATACCTTTCTCTTTCTCCGTTTTTGTAATTATTTCTATTGTTATGTAATTTTATGTTGTCAAACAAAAATAAAGAGACATATTTTGTTATTTTAATTGATAATTTGAATTACGATTACATAAAATTGAGCACGATTTTTTTTCCAAATAGTGTCGATTCTACATTAGCCGAAGGAATTTCGTTCCTACCTGGTGTCCCACAGCACCACATTCTTTTTTTTATTTCTAAATTTATCAGCGGGTATATATATGATTGTTTATAAAAAATGTGTCTGAATGTTTAATTGCGTTTAAAAGTTACTGAAAAAAATGTTCCTAAACTTATTATTGATTAATCATAAATCAAAATGCCTATTAAAAATACAACGTTAACCCGCTACCAAGTGTCCTAAATTCTGTCTATTGATATATTGATAATTTCTGTAGGTGGTAGAGCCACGCTGAAGTTATAACTGGTTTCAGCATGAATGGCTCGGCTCGTTCGGGCTAATACTGCCAGAATACTTACAGAAAACCGACGTCAAATAACACTGCTTGCATTGTAATGTTTCGTTCGGTCAGTGAGAGTGCCGGAGGTTCCCTTACACTCCTCCATATACAGGTTGGAAACGCACTTACAAATCCCCTGGTGTTGCTAGTGTCTATAGACGGTGGTGGTCACTAAACATCACTTGACCCACCTGTTCGTTTGCCTCTTATGATATAAAAAAAAATATATTGATGTATTAAAGAATCAGGTATTCTAAAATTCTTGTTCTTTTAACGTTGCCGGCTCTTGTACTAAGGTGTCGCAAAAAAGTCTAGTTACGTTGACTGCAAATTTTTGTTTTTCGTAATTCTGGAGAACCCCTTGCGTTTTATGGGACAAAGAGTATCCTGGATGTAGTCTTCTAATATTAGTTATCACCGTGTCAAATTTCGTTAAAATTGGTTCAGTACTTTCAGAGTAATTCGGGTTTATATTCTAGACTTTAATCCTTTATTCTGGAGAACCCTTTGCGTTTTATGAGACAAAAAGTATATTTGATGTAATCTCGTAATATTAGTTATCAGTATGTCAAGTTTCATCAAGATTGGTTCAGTACTTTCAGAGTGATGCGTGTGCATAGGGACAGACAGACAGACAGACAGACAGACAAAAATTGTAAAAATATTATTTTTGGCTTCTATATCGATAACATAGTCTACCCTGATTAAAATTGTCAAAAAATATTTAATGTACAGATTTCGACTTGTTACAGTTTTATTATAGTATAGATATTTAAAAAAAAAACGCGTGCGGAGCCGCGGGCAACAGCTAGTAGGCCATAAACATAATAAATATTTTTTCCGAGCTATTTATTCTTCTTCTCATTCATTATATTTACGAGTATTTCAGGTAAGTTAAAAAGGTCTAACTAAAAGACGAAATCTAATAAAGTTAGTCGAAAATACCTGCATCTATTTTAAAAATGAAAATCGTAATAAAGCCACATCTTTATATATAAATTTCTTCTGTAAATGTGTATGTCATTGAACTCCTCCTAAACGGCTCATCCTAAACCGATTTTGATGAGATTTGCGTGGTGTTCCAGTTCCGAGAATGGTTTAGATTCACAATTGGACATTGTAGGTGGCGCTGCGGTTGAATTTTATATTATCATGGTCCGCCCAGCCCGGTAATTTAAATATAAATGTAATAAGGTATTTGTGCGCATAACCGTCTGGAGGGACTTTAAATTCTTTACATTTTTGTACCACAAATTAAATGATATCTTTAGCAATTTGCGAACCGAAATCTTCATTAAAGCTATTTACTCCTATAATCTCGATTATTAAAATAAAAAATAAAAATAAATAAGACACCATAAAAATTGAAGCGAGGAACAAAAATTATCTCGTCATTTAAAAACTGCATTCTGTGAGAACCGAGGCGTTAATTATACACTCAGAAAGAGACCCGAGTAAAAAAGAATTTCAGAGGGGAGCTATATTTATCACAAAATCTGATGCTTTAACGCGTCAGGCGTTTTTTTCTCCCTTGACAAAATGAAAAGAAATAATTAAGACGAGAGCCAGAGCGAATGTAATAAAACACTGTGAGTCAACGGACTCGACTCACCGAGTCGTTGTAAAAGATCGATAGAATTTTTAAGCCGCTCGCTAATGACTTGGAACACCTGTGCTTCTGACATTTACACTGTTGCCTTTATCACGTGATATATCTTATTTGCATTATAATTTATTTCTAGAATAAAACGAGATATATAGAGATAGTTTTAGACTGTTACTAATAAATCAAGCTACGATAAAATCTCCCATTGAGTCGTTGATAGAAAATATTATGAAACCGCAATGAGTCGAACTTCAAGGATAGTCAAAAAAATAGATTTAAAGAGGTGTTGACATTAAAAAAATTGAGTTTTGATTCTATATTATCTGATTTGAAGCTACATTATTACTACACTATATTTACTCAAAGATTACTCATGATATTATATTTTTCTTTGACCTAAAGGCTAATTCGAGATACGGGGATAAAATATAGATTTTTTCTATTAAAAATTGGTAATATGCGATGAAATCTATACTATATTAATATTATAAATACGTGAAGTTCATGAGTTTGTGATGTTATAGGGGGTAACCTCAGGAAGTACTAGTTAGATTTGAAAAATGCTTTCAGTGTTATTTAGCTCATCTATCGAGAATGGTTATAGGCTATATATCATCACGCTAAGACTAATAGGAGCGGAGCACCAATGAAGAATGTTTTAAAACCTTTTTTTTCCTTTTGAGAGCTTCCGCTACGTGTTAGAAATAGAGAATATCTTTATTCCACTCGAACTAAATCGCGGGTAGAGGCTAGTATTATATAAGTAAATACTGATTTACAGTTTACCGATGTCTCACATTTCTAATAATGTAAGTATTACGGCTTAAATGAAACGTTTCGTAGGTGGTAGAGCCCCGCTGAAGCTATTTTTGGTTTCAGCATGAATGGGTCGGTTCCTCCGGGGTAGTACCACCCCTCTCACAGATAACCGACGTGAAATAACAATGCTTGCATTGTTGTGTTTCGTTCGGTCAGTGAGAGAGCCGGAGGCCCACGTCCCTTCCTCTTTCCTGCTTTCCCTTTCCTTCCCCTCCCTCTTCTCCCATATACAGGGTGGCAACGCACTTGCGACGTCCCTGATGTCGCTAGAGTCTATGGACGGTGGTGATCACTTAACATCACGTGACCCACCTGTTCGATTGCCTCCTTTGATATAAAAAAAAACGGAAGTATAGAGAATTTCAAGTTATTGAAATTCTGAGGTAACATATTAACAATCTCCACATATTTTCTTATTGTAACATATTATAAGTTTTCGTTATCGTGAAAGATCATCGCACAATAAGGTACGGCTAAGTGCTCATAAGATGAAACCACAGGGCCCTAATTTCACTTCATCCGCAGTTTAACGGCTGAAGTTAAATGTCTGGTAATGGACGCACTTTGCAAATGAAATTTCCAACGCCTCTCAGCACTTAGTTACTGCTCTAACACTTACCTACATACAGTTACTGTCATATTTACTGCAAAAACATAAAAAAAATTATTTTATAATAAATGTATACGAGCACCTAATCCCTATATACGTGTGTATCTGTTTACTTAATAGCATTCATAAATTTGTTTTTAGAGCCATCAAAATATCTTTTAGAAAATACAATTTGATAAACAATCTCTTAATATACGAATTTTATATGATGATTACTGTCACCTTAACACGATAGGAAATACATCATGATTTAAAAACGCATCAAATTCTAATACTGAATAATTTCATTTAATTTGTAGGTGGTAGAGCAACGATCAAGCTATTACTGGCTTCAATGTGAATGGGTCGGCTCGCCCATGGTAGTACAACCCTCTCACAGAAAACCGACATGAAGTAACAGTGCTTGCATTGTTGCGTTTCGTTTGGTCAGTGAGAACGCCGGACGCCCACCTCTCCTGACTTTCCTCATCTCCTCTTCCCTCCCCCTTCTATCCCTAAGCAGTCTGGCAACGCACTTACGACTCCACTTGTGTTGTGTCTATGGACGGTGGTGATCACTTAAAATCACATTGACTTAAAATCATCATCATCATCAGCCAGTAAGAGACCCACTGCAGGGCTATAGGACTCTTCCGCAGGGAAGGTATGGGTGTAATCACCACGCCAGACCACGGCGTATTGGCGATTTCAAACTCTGAGAAATCCACAGTTCTATATTTTTCCCACATACAGTAGTGCTACAAGAACATTTCTCAGGTTCAGGTTTTCTCACGATGTTTTCCTTCACCGTCAGCCGATAGTGATAATAATTTAAATTAGTAAATGTACACGAATTCCGGAAAATTTGTTAGTACATGCCAGGGTTTGAACCTGCGGACATAACGTAAAATATTCACTATTATTAACAGAAATACTTTTAAGTTACAATTAATGGATATCACCTTACTTGATGTAATATGAAAAAAAAATCAGGAGGTTAGCTGCATTACTTTATGGTATGGTAATCATTTCACTGATGTAACTAAACTTCTGATCGCGAGAAGCCCTTGATCTGCCGAATAGAGTTTCCAAAAAAAGATTGTGTATCCTCAGACATAGCGGTCTCAAAGGCTACACAAGGATACAAGTCGATGGGGGATGATGATATCAATGCACAGCATAATTGTAAGGTGTTTTCTCAGACCTATATTTTTAATTACCACAATCAAATTGAAAATGTGCAAATAAGGTCTATAGATATGTTTCCGCTAATGCATTTAGGAGTCACTTATTTTAGACTTAATCTATTACAGTATTAAGTCATATCGTCATTTAACATCAAATATCGCTAATATAAACACTAAACCATGAGATTATTTCAAAAACGCGTCTTAAATTGTCTTGAAATAACCTCGTTCCAAATGGCGCGGAACTTCGAATTGCAAATAAAGTTTTTATCGTGAATTTATATACTTTAGGACGTCAGTAATTGAATATCAATTAGGTTTATTGTACCTACCTACGGTTCATATTCTAAGTGATACTTATATGGTTAATTCAACATGTTATTTGAATCTGTATCATATTCAGTTTTATAAAATGACTACACACTGATGGCCTTTTCTTTATAAACGTGGGGAAATCCCTTATGGATACCCACCCTCCCGGGGGAAATAGTCGATTATGTCCTACTTGCACGGACTAAAACCCCACGGTGTACCGTCCGCTGCATGTTAGGAGCGACCAGGTATCGGTCTAGCTCTCTCCAGAGAAGATGGCCTAAATAACTTTTACAGCTTCACTGGCTTGGTGGCGATCCCGGTATGCATTTTTATGAAATGCCAACTACCGCAGGAGTGTCAAAATATCAACAGGTAATTCAGAGAGGATGCTAGAATAGATCCTTTGGTACACACAAGCAGATCAAATGGAGATTGATATTTGTGGTTCAGTCTTCAATAATCATGGATGGTGTTACGAATATTACGACAGAACACAGCATCCACTGGGATGACACGGTTTTGATAAATTGTGTTTTTATTATCACGTATCACGTCATCACATCTTTTTCGAATAAAAAAATGGAGGAACGTGTCGTACTGACAAATATGTCGTAATCCTTACATCTAAGAGAACAATCGCTCACCTGAAATCCGGTCCTTCTCTGTCTAGAAGACCCTGCGAAGGATTTTAATTTATGGAGTTATTTATGGACGAGGTATTGCAGGCGGGCGTAGTACAGCGGCATGTTTGAGATACTATGTGATCTCAAGGCGAAGCGAGAATTAAATCCTCTTTTAACGCAGTTGGAGGTAAACGAACATACAACACTTTATGATAAGTAATCACCGTCGTCTATGGATACCTACGACACGAGAAGCATCACAAAACCAGCCCGTGAGGATGGAGTAGGCTCGCTTCTTGAAAGTTTGTACGTTACATTGATCCGGAAACGCTGTCACTGGGAGTTCATTCTAATTCAGTGTAATTCAATCTTCTGCAAGCGTGTCTGTTACTTTGAAGTAAGGACACGAGATACTACTTTAGGTCGCAAACATCCAAATGCTGCATGTACTGTAGAATAAATTGTTAAACAGTTTAACGTTCCCTTTACTTTAGTACTTTTAATAAAGGAATGGAAAATTCCCGCCAAGAGTTTCAACTGAACCCTCCAGACGCTATCGAGACACAGCATCGTTACAGACTGCTTCAAAGCTTAGCAACTTGTTTGGCAACTTATAGTGGAATTTCTAATAAGATTCGTTCCAAATAACTTGAAACTTTGTACAGTACAAATTTGCTCTATATACAAAATTGTTTTTTTCTAGAATACTAACTATAGCTATGATTCCACACCTTTCTTCATTATATAACTGGTAAATGGAATAGGTTCCTAATACAGTTATTTCATGTATCTTAAACATTAATTTCGTGATTTGTAATCCGATTTAAAAACATATTTTTTATTGGAAAGGGATATTTAAAATGAAATCCTATTTCTATCATTGACATCAGACATTAGATTTCAAACATACACTGGAGAACTCCTTAAAATCGAATAAGAAACTTGAAGCCAATTAAATAGTGATATACTTATTTATGACAATCCAAGAAACACTTTAGTCTACCTATGGACAAGGACATGATGATAGATATTTTAGAGTATATGTTTTTGAAGTCAGATTTATTTATTACTAACTGTGCCCGTGACTTCGTCCGCGTGGAACCTAATATAAAAAACAGTGGGTAACAGTAAGTATAAATCATCTGAATGTATTAAGTCCATTTACTTATCTATTTTTCTCTCGTACTAAAGTCGCATCCTTATTAAAGTTACAATAACTTTTGATAGACTGAATAGATTTTAATGAGATTAAGACTAAATGTTACTCGAGGATATGCTTTATTATTTTCTTGGTGTTCGGGCACTTTCATATTTGGGCTCCGTGACCTGTCATGTGAACTTTTGCATTGCCAAATCTTATTGTTTTTGTTGTGGTTTTGCCCTCCTATTTCAATAATAAACTTTTAAAACGTAATTGTGTGTACGTGTATGTGACAAAAACTGTGCACTGAAGGATATCTCGAGATCAATATACAAAAGCCAGATTAGTGGTCTGCCTTATATGAGGGGTATGGAAATGCCAAACTGAGGGATAAACCAGGCCATCCCGGGTCCGTTAGACTTTTGCGTAAACACTTGGTGAGATTTAATCATAAACATAGTATTTTAACAGTAATACGTGTTAAAACAAGCATACAAACAGACAAATAGACATTTCTAAAAATGATCGAAATATATATACCATTACTTATTCCAAGACATATGTAAAATTTTTTTGTTCAATCTAAAAAGTACAGGCAGGCACGTTACATTCTCATTGTATTTATAGATATACTAGCTTTTGCTCGTGGTTTCGCTCGCGTTTATATAGATTGCATTTATCCTTCGGGAATATTATATTCTTTATACATGAAAGTATCCTATATCCGTTTCTTTACACATGACAATATGTAATGTTCATGATCATCCGTTAAGTAGTTAAAACGTGAATGTGCTAACAAACAAACATACTTTCACATTTATAATGTTGGTAAAGATAAAGATTGTAGTCTAATATGATTTAAAATATTTCGTATTCGAATCCCACGGTGACCGCGTCCCGCGACACAACAAAATTCAATTTGCCATACACAGGCACTGAATTCTCAAAGAACGCGAGTGAAAATATTCTCAGCGTTTTATATTGCATCCCCATTCACTCTTCTGAGGTGAGTAGAGAATAAATTTATGCGCATTTTTCCGACTAGATAGCATATTTGTCATTTATTTCGCGGCAAATGTCTTCACGTGTAGACTTTTTGAAGTTTGTAATCTTTCACAGAGCCGTTGAATTGAATTTGCAAAAAGATTTGAATCTATACTAATATATAACACTGAAGAGTTTGTTTGTTTGTATGGTTGAACGCGCTAATTTCAAGAACTACCGGTTCGATTTGAAAAATTATTTCGCTGTTAGATAGCTCATTTATCGAGGAAGGCTTTAGGCTTATAGGATATTATCACGTTAAAACCAACAGGAGCGGAGTACCAATGAAAAATGTTTCAAAATCGGGCTATTTTCCCTTCTAAGAGTTTCCACTGCGTGTTAGCGATTATTGCCATGGTAACGTGATAACTTTCTATCGCAAATATTTTCTGAGTTTATTTTGTGTTCAAAAAGTTTATTCTACGTTAGTTTTGTTTCCAATTTTTGACTATACGTGGTACGTTTCTATCGCAAACTTTTCCAAAGTTTTTTTTATATTATTTAAGTCCTCTTTTCCCCTAGAGCGAAACCGCGGGTAACAGCTAGTATATACATAAATCTATTGAAAGCCACTTTTAATATAAACGGTGCAATATACTAAACAGTCTGTGACATTCCAAACTAACCAAAGATTCTAAAGATGAAGACAACAGCTGTCAACAAAGTAAGAAACTCACGCGTCATTTGCAATTTAACATAGCAAATAATTTCTCAATAATGCTGAATACAAAAACAAATATACATTGTCGTTACAATTCTTAATCACCTGGTACACTATAAAGCGAATACAGGAAGCGATAATCGAAAGAAACTTAGAGATGTGTTAGATATTATATTTATATACGAATTTATTCGCCGTTTCTTCTATTTCATAAATTTTCTATTAAAGTTACCCTTTTAAATGTCACAAATAGAAAATTAATTGATTAACAGTCTAACTTTTAATTTGCGTCTAACAAGATTTATTATAGGCCAATACTACTCTATATATTTAATGGATTCTTTTTTATAACAGAAAAACGTTTATTTTTTATGTAGTCATAAAATCGTAATTATAATAACAATGTATATAAAATGTAATGTAAATGTAAATATTTATAATAATATTTTATTTACTTTGTTACATTGTTTAATTGTAATTTAAGTTCCTTACACGGTGTAAGTGAGTACTAAGGTAGTTTTATGATGGGTTAAAATTCCAAGTATGTTGTTGATGGTAAACTTCACTAGGCACGCTGTTAGTATTTATATATCTAATGTATACATTACATGTAACTGTAAGTGGTGTTCGTGTCGTACTTGCAATTGTTTTTAAAGAGCATTTGTGTAATTGTACATAGTCTCACAATTTTATAATTCATTAATATAATTTTTAAAAAAGCGTGCGGTGTTGCGGTTACAACTAGTATATTTGAAATCTGGTTTATTAATTGGTTTCTTTAGCGTAAGAAAAAGTTATATTTAGTCATTTGACTTTTCAATGTTCTTTATTTAAATTTATAACGGATTTTAATACTTCCTTCTCTTTTGTATATTCTGTGCCTATTTACACTTAGTAAGATTCAATTCAAGCTAAAGATATTGTACATGTAAAATTGTATTATTTTATCGAATTGAGTTCTGTGAACATTTAAAACCATACCTATGACTGGTAACACCACATCACAACAGTAAGCTCGTGCTACTTACTATGTATGAATAAATTATCTGATAGCAAATAACAGGGACAATAAGTGTTCTTTTAAAAAATTGTTTTTCTTAAATCAGTTTGCCAAGTGTTTTTTTTTTTAATTCCAGCTCGTTCAACGAAGCTGTTAAGACTTTGCTACTTGGTTGCTTTTCACAACTTATACAACAGTTCTCGGTCTTTTTTCCGCTTTTAAAGAACATTTTTGATTTCAAATTTTGAAAGATAACCCGTATAATTTTAACAAATACCTTGAAAAGGTCATTATAATTATATGAATCTTTTCACAAACATAATTCTGTTGAATCTTCAAGACTAAAGCCGTGTTCATAAATAACTCTTTATATAAAATGAGCAAAAACTTACACGTTTAATCATTTCAGGTGTATCCAGATGTCTTAACGATGCATAAATATGGACAAGGGTGGACAGTAAACTGTCATATTAAATTATGCAGGGTAAAGGAACAGAGAAATGGGATAATCCTTCGACATTAAGAATATTTTCCAGAGTTATATTTAAAATAACAGAAGCGGTTACAACAAAGGAGTTGCTAACTTAGTGGTCTTTACTGCGATTTAATTTGATCAATACCTACATACTACCTATATATATGTACATATATATACCTATCTAACATAATAATATCTTTAAACGAGCAATTCTTGTATATTTTTATCTATCTTCTATATATATATAAGCAAAGTTTGTTTTCTTTGTCCGAGGTAAACTCGAAAACTACTGGACCAATCAGCATGAAACCACAACCATTCGACGCGGAATTAATCGTAGATGGTTATAGGCCATATATTTTTCAAATTCTATGAGCCCTTTGCCATGTTATCTCAATTTGTTTGTTTATGGCTATTTTGGAAGCTACCGCTGCGTGTTAATGTCAGTATTATATGCGTTGCCATGGTAACGCGAAAACATTCTCTCGCAAATATTTTCATAGTTTATTTTGTGTCCCTACTCAAAAAGATTATTCAACGTTAGTTTTGTCTACAATTTTTAATTATACGTGTTACGTTTATATCGCAAACATTTCTAAAGTGTATTTTGTGTTGCTATTCAAAAACTTTAGTAGTGATAATATTCGTCTCGAAGGAATTAACTCATAATGCCAATTCTGAAGTAGTCAATATAGGTAGTTTTCTTTTATGTCCAAGTTAATAAAAAGGTATAAGCGCTAAATCCTTTATATAATATTTCGTAAATTTTTGTGTTCTTAATTTTCAAGACCACAGAATTCAAGCTTCGTGGTATTATTTTTCATTCATTTCACTTATGCACAATAAATGAACCATATTACATAAAACGTTACCAGTTTAACACAATATAGAGACAAGTAACACAAGATTATGATTTAAATATAAAATCCACTACATGACAGACTGAAATCCCGCCAAAACTCCTCAAAAAGTTTATTCTACGTTAGTTTTGTTCCCAATTTTTGATTTGTGATATATTACGTATTATAAAAATAAAGTGTGTGTATGTAATATTAAAGTAAATACTTTTTGGTGAATAAATATATCTGTAATGCTCCCACTATCAACTTTTTTTTTAATTCTGTCGAGTGTCTGTTTTGTTATTTGTTTTGGGTAATCTCCGATATGGCTGGACCTATTAGAACAGTTTTTTTTCTTAGAAATGACTACGCTGTTGATCTAGCAAGGTCTTAACAGCTTCACCGGACTGCAAGTAATATTCGAACGGCAATTTTACAGGCAAATAAGTAACTAATTAGCTGTTTTATTTTAAAGTAGCGGGTTCAGCAAACGTTGCCCGCCCTGATAATAAGACAAACTATACCTAAACCTTTCCCAAGAATCATTTTATATATTAGTGAAAACGACATGAAGAGGCGTTCTGTAGTTTTTGATCTTATCGCGATCAGACATATCAGACGTGGAACAGGACTTTGTTTTACACTATGTATTGATGAACTGTTATCCGTGCATTCGTCCGTGTGAAATTAATCAAAAATATTTTGTTCACTGTAAACATGCGCGTGTAACGTGCGCTGTACTGGACTCCAAGAATAAATATAATTGAATTTCGTATGTTTATATGTGATTTAAATTATAGCAAGGTATAATAATAACTTAATTATATCGACACTATGGACATATTATATCTATATAATAAAAGATTTAACACATATTGTTTGATAATGTTTAGCTTAATGTTTTCATTATTTTCTTATATAGTGTAAGTGAGCACTGAGGGTGATACATAGATAGTAGTTTAAAGTTCCAGTTATGTGGCTGATGATAAATCCCATCCCATTCGATACACTATTAGTATTTACATATATAATGTATACGTTACCTGTTACAGTAGATAATGTGCGTGTGATACTTACAAATATTTTTGAAAGAGTATTATTGTAATTTACACTAGATGTGTGATCACAATTTCAAATTTATTTAATATAAAAATGTATAAAACATAAAAAAGGCGTGCGAAGCCGCGGGTAACTGCTAGTATTTGTATATATTCAAGATCTCGGAAACAGCGTCATTTATTTCCGTTAAACTTAGTATGTAGGTAGTTTCGGATGTAGTCCGGTGAAGCTGTTAAGACCTTCCTGAGTCAATAGCGTAGACATTTCGAAAAAAGTAGTTTCGGGGACGATAAATCGATCTAGGTAGATTTTATTCATAGAAAACGTTTTAACTGAGTTTTCGGGCAATGACAAAATATATCTAGAATATAAAGGTAAATTTCGCCGCCGCTGTCAAAACATAAATAGCTAAGATGGAAATCGGCTGCTTCGAAAATCC
>JACEII010000009.1:4674773-4723044 GCA_014332785.1 Antheraea mylitta
GTCAAAACATAAATAGCTAAGATGGAAATCGGCTGCTTCGAAAATCCGTCTAAACCCAGTTCGAATCCGAGTGACAGCAAAAGAGATATTTATTTTTTATTTTTTTGGTTTAAAAAGTGCTGATTTTGTGAGGCAAGCCTAACAGTTTATTTTAATTTAAGAATATTTTAAAGAACCGAGTAAGGCTCGGTCGCCCATGTACTTACTTATTCTTAAGACATTTGTATAATACAGTAAATTGCTTAAGTGTATTTACCGGAATCTCTTATTTTACAAAATTAATTGCTTAAAGTATTTTTTTAAGTAATAAGGGATTGCGGTAAAGACGCCAAAAGAGTTTAATACATATAATAAGATTGTAGATATAACGTGACTGTATTTTTTCGATTTTCGTAAAAAAAAAATATTGCAGGTAAATGAATAAATAATAAAATATGTTTCAATTATATTTAGAAATGTGTATCTATCAGTGTGTTTGTTTGTATGAACTCTCATCACTGCTAAGGTATTGCGTTCAAGATAAAACCTTTTTAATAATTCTAAAGACACCAAAACAAGATTTGATATACATCATATATATATAATTATATATATCATATAGGACGCAAACAAACATGCGGGTCATCTGTTGTTAAGTGATAACCGCCGTCCATAGACACTAGCAACCTCAGAGGAGTCGCAAGTACGTTGTCAGCCTGTGTTTGGGGGAATGGAGAGAAAGGGAGAGGGGTTAGAGGAGAGGGGAAGGGAGAGGAGAGGGGTGATGGGTCTTCGGCGCTCTCACTGACCGAATGAAACGCAACAATGCAAGCACTGTTACTTCACGTCGGTTTTCTGTGAGAAGGTGGTGCTACCCGGGACGAGCCGACGCATTCATGATGAAACCAATAATAGCTTCAGCGTGGCTCTACCACCTCAGAATTAGCTAAATAGGTTCAGCCATTGTAAAGCATTGTACATATAAATATTTAAAGCGGCTTAAAGCGATTAAAGCGGCTGGTTTTATTGTAGTCACTAGAGACCAACATATATGTGTGCATAAATGATAAATAAATCTAGTTTTCAACAGAAACTCTCAAGGTGTTAAGATTTCTGTACTCGATTAGATTAACTACCACAATACAGATGATAATATACTCTATTCTCTTTTTTAAATAATCGCGGTTTCGGAATCAGTCAGTGTATGTTGCGCTATCAAATGGTTTACAGGTCAGCATGACAGTTACTAGTACTAGTGGACTGTAAGGATCTTAATATATTTGTGTCATTTTGTCATGTTACGATAAAAATAGTCTAAAATAGCGACCTTTATGTTCATCATTCCGATGTTTTTTAATAAAGTTAAGCAGTAAGTATACTTACTTCCTTAGTTAAGTTTTTAATCACACCGTACATCAAATTACAAGTGCACAGCATGAGCACATCATTAAAAAACTACTAGTCAGATTTCGATTAGCTAAAAAAATTATCTCGATATCTACATTTAAAACAAAATTTTAAGAAAGAAATAAATACTTTACAACTTTTATAGATACTACACGTTCAGCAATTTCTGAAGTGAGTAAGCGGTGTGATACGCATACTTCGGAGAAGATATGTAAACGGATTGCTTACAAAGAAATTTTGTAAACAAGGTATCTTTTGGCTTTGATTTTTTTTTTCTTTTCCTCTCTGCCCATAAAATGCATTGTCAAGATAATGAACAACGCAGACAAAGTCATGCGTATCAACTAGTATAACTATAAACATATTTAATAATAGTTAGTAAGCTTCACTGAATCACAGAGTCGGTATTTATTATTTCCCAAATCGAAACACTTCGACAATCGAATTTTATTAAAATAACTAACGCCCGCGTTTCAGCGTAAACAGACGAATAGTTAACAAAAGAACATTTTCTTACAATTAAGTAAATTCCTTTATTCGTCGCCCTTAGTACGACCGGGGTCGCGGTCGCGTTTATATTCAATGGTGTTTTTGAAGAGACGTATATTTGTTCCGTGTTTATTAAATTCTATTTATAAAATGTGTTTCATGTTTATAAAATTTACAGGCTGGCTACTTTCCACCATCGTACCGCTCGTCTTCACCAAGGAATTCACCCTCACAACTTGGAACTGAAATGGTCTCGGGCGGTCCGTTTCCAGAGGAGTTTCCTCCCACGAACGCTCCGACCGTAAAATGAACTTCCATCTGAGGTTTTTCCTGGGGACTAAATTATGAAGTACTTGAAAAGGAAATTAAATAGGACATTAAAGGGTCAGTAACGCGCATGTGTCACCTCCGGTGTTGCAAGCGTCTATAGGCTGCGGTGACTGCTTAACATCAGGCAGCCCGCATGCTTGTTTGCTAACACCGTGATATATGAAAAAACTCTAGATTTTTCTTGCTCTTCGATGACCTCATGAGGTTTTTAAATGCTATCGTCACTCTAATAGTGAGACCAGAGCATGTCTGTCTCTCATGTGCAACTGGCAGAATACACTACAGGTACTTAGCGATAGATTACCAACTTGAACACGGTAGTTAGTCAAACGAACTTAGAAAAGCCCTACCATTTATCACAATGGTTTTTTTTTCAAGGGAAACCCCGACTCAGTTGAGAGGATTCAACCCTACGTCCACAGATGCTATGTCCGAATTCGCTATCAATTAAGCCATCTCTTCAAAATCACTCAGCATGCAATAGAGATTTGATTTAATTGGCATAAGGTACAACTTTGAAAACATTATTATCCATCTCTCTCCCTTATACAAGTTTAAATTTGTTAAACTAAGTAAATGCTGTACTCAGTGTTCTTCATATTATATCTTCCTGGCAAGCAGCTGCAATAGTTGCTGATTCATTATAAATAGTAATTGGTTACGAATTAGAAAGCAATATCGATTTGCAATCTTTCTTTGCTCATTACAGATTTGCCGGATAGTAAGTTTAATGAATGTTAAGTGAATTTTGATTCCATAAATTTATAATTATAGGTAGGATCATTATGTGAACGATGGTGATGCCTAAAATTAAGACTATTCTCTAGATTGCAAGTTAAATATATTTTGTAGGAATATGTATGTTTAAAAGATAATCCCGATCAAGTTTCTTGCTGGTTCTATTCTGTGAGTATGTTATTTTCCAAACAGGTGACAGTGTAGACGTTCATAAATGCCTCTAATAGGAGAAGAACCACACTGAAGCTATATTTCTGATTTCAGCATGAATTGGTCGGCTCGCTCGGGGTAGTACCACCCTCTCACAGAAAGACCGAAATGAATTGAAAGTGCTTGCATTGTTGTGTTTCGTTCGCTCAGTGAAATGGCGCCGGAAGCCCACCTCTCCTCACCTTCCACATCTCCCCTTCCCATTTCCCCCAAAAACAGGCTGGCAACGAACTCGCTATTCTCCTAGTTTAGTTTCTACGGAAGGCGGTGATCACTTAACATCAGGTGACCCACCTGTTCGCTTACCTCCTATGATATATAAATAAAAACATAGTTTCTATTACTGGAATAATGTCATTTTGTGATGAAAGAATTCTTTTTATCAATTTATCTATGAATTGTGATAATTTCATTTGCTAAAACCTCGTCAGTTGCAAAGTAAGAAACCCGAATACAACTGATTGGTCGTCATTGACGACTTATGGTAAAATATTATCTTATATATTTAAATTATTGTTATATGGTAAAATATAAAATGAAATCATATAAAATGTGGTGACAACAAGTATTATTATTTTCGCATATCTCCAGACAATTACAACGAAAATCCATTATGCATTTACATTTTCCATTAGTCCTAAGTGATGTGCTTAATAAAAAGTGAATCCATTTAAACATATAAATTTGTCAACATATTTTGTTTCTTTGTGATACATTCTAGAAGAATATTGTAAAGGATTAAGTTTATTTAGGTTATAACATTTATTATTATAAAAATTAGCCTTGACGTAGATACGTAAACAATACTAGATAAGAGTTAATATTTCATAATTATATTAAAACAAAAACTACAATATTGTGAATGTCATTCAATTTCCTGCCTAAAGAAAACGTAACCAGAAGGCGGGCTGCATGACACGTTGCTACCAGTCAGCTCACAAGTTCTTTTAAAAAACTACGTGCACTGAGATTCGTCGGTCTTAGGATTTCAACTCCAATCAGAAGAATATGTAGCCCTACACAAGGACAGCAAAATTTCGGCTAAGGAAGCTGCTGTGATAGATCTTAATGAAGATCCTAAAAACTACAACGATGACAAAGTGTTAATGTATGTGGTAAGGCATAACTAGAGTCGACCCGTCATCTCAGTAAGCTTATCTTGTCATTGTCCCGAGCCAGTTCAATGGATTCTAAACACATTGATAGCAGCAAAGCCCGATATAAAACGTCATTGAGGTTACATATAAACAGGTAAATGCGGTTGAAAAACTTGACTATTCTTTTACACACTCGAGCCACGCTGAAGCTATAGCTGGTTTCAGCATGAATGGGTCAGCTCGTTCGGGGTAGTACCACCATCATAGAAAACCGACGTGGAGTAGCAGTGCTTGCATTGTGTGTTTCGTTCGGTCAGTAAGAGCACCGGAGATCTACCTCCCTTCCTCTCCCTTCTTCTCTATTCCTTCCTCCTCCCCCTTCCCCACCAACAGAGGCTGGTAACGCACTTGCGAATCATCTGGTATTGCTGGCGTCTATGGACTGTGGTGATTTATTAAAAAGAGTGAATGAGCATTTACTGCGTGAATGCATTACATCTTAGGCCTCGTCCTCACTTTCCATCAGATGTGACTGAGGTCATGCGTCGCACGCACAGTGTATTATAAAAAAGAAAAAAAGCATTAGGTGACCCGCCTGTTCGTTTGCCTCCTATGAATATAATAGAAATAAAAAAACAGTCAAATAAAATAAGCTAGAAATAAAATCACAAGGCAAAAAACAAGTAACACGTCTCCTATATGTTATGCTCTGTCCTACTACTCAATACCTCAATATGACAACTTCCCCCAAGTATTATTACGAAGCAAAACTCAAAAACAAATATTCAAATCAGTATATTTGTCTCTTTGTAAGCCTTCATAAACAGCCAGATTTGAAACCTGTTTATACGAACGATAAATTCAAACTTCGCCGGAATATTTCGACGTTGATTCAGCTGTATATCAATTCACACCGACCGTCACCTATTTCTGTCAAGAACTGCGCCTTTCGTAATTTATAGTTCAATTTCTCTAGAGTTATTTGTTGATAACTTTAAGGAACAAGGAGTTTTCGTAATTATTGGATCAAATCTTGTTATAATTTGTTAGAGACGATTGGAATTCCATAACAGAATTATCTATACTAATATTATAAAGCTGAAGAGATTGTTTGGTTGAAAGCGCTAAACTCAGGAACTACTAATCCCATTTGAAAAATTCTTTTAATGTTACATAGCTCCTTTATCGAGAAAGGCTATCTAAACTAATCTATACTAATATTATAAAGAGGTTAAGTTTGTTTGTTACGTTGTGATGTTGTGATGTTGTAGGGGGTAATCTCAGGAACTACAGGTCCGATTTGAATAATTCTTGCAATGTTATATAGCTCATTCATCGATAATGGTTATAGGCTATATATCATCACGCTAAGACCAATAGGACCGGAGCACAGATGAAAAATGTTTCAAAATCGGGATGTTTTTTCCTTTTGTGAACGCGAACGAAGTCGCGAGCACAGGCCAGTAGGTTATATAACCTCTTGCTAAGACTTATAGAAACGAAGCACCAATGAAGACTGTTCTAAAATCAAGGTTGTTTTCCTTTTGAGAGCTTTCGCTGCGTGTTAGCATTACCCCAGAGTAACTATTCCACGCGGACGAAATCGCGGGCAAAAGCTAGTCTCCCATATATTAATAAGCAAAGACAAAACAATTGAGTGCTTTTTCTCCTAATTCTATCGACTGATTTTTTTTTTTTTTTTGTTTAATAACTATCGACTGATTTTATGTACTGTAATTACCATAAGGAGATGCCAATACTTTCTCAAGCTATAACTAAAAAAATACCAATCCCATAAATAAATATACACTGTACATTAAGCTGGCATCCATCGTTAGATATGTATAGTTCGGGGCTGTAACCGTAAACCTTACCAATATTATTTCATAATAACTCCAATTTATTAACTAAAATAGAACGGAATTCTACGAATCCCATTGTTTACTTTTAAATAGTATATAATTTAAAGTCATTAAAACTAAATTTATATATAAACAGAGAAAAAAATGTTCAGCACAATTTTCCTCTCTGTTTGAAAACCGATTTTCTTTCTTTTTAATTGAAATTTCACATGGAAGAGCTTTGAAATTCCGATTGGCAACCTTTTTCGTGACGAAAAGTGGTGGTGTTAAACACTGTGTTCGGATAAAATGTTGAAAACACTATGTTTCGTTCGATCACCAATACTAAGCAACTTCAGACGCGATCAGTACTTGGATGGGTGAACCTGAGAACACCGCGTGACTTTGGTCTTTTGTTGCACTTTTTAATTCAAAATAAAAACATTTCACTTTGATACAAAAGTATCACTTCTATCGTTGGTCAGTACGACATGCCCTGTTCTCTTCTTTGTTTAACAACGATTTAATTATCGAGGTTCAGGGTTATTAATAAAAAGGTTTGAAAACAATTACTTTTCTTTACCTATTCGTTACAAATCTATTTCCCTAATACTTCACGGTCCTTACGTCTATTAATCTGCAACATTTGTACACTTTGTTGTAATAAAAAATGCTAAAAAAATATTAAATATTTTTGTAGCTAAGCGTATAATTATATCGTAAGCGAATTATTTTCGACAAAAATTTCATTAAATCAGATTTTTAACTATAATATTTAAGTTTCTAGGGATAATAAAAAAAATATTTTGAGGCTTCATAGAAAAGTCGTTAACGAACGTTATAATCGTTTTAATGGATGCCCATACAGGAGTCAATACTAAACATCACCAACAAAATCAAACATTCTTTATTAAATGTAGGCCCTGAGAAGACACTTATGAACATCAAAACTACCACCGGTTCGGAAGGCAACTCACTTATCGAGAAGAACTGGCAAGAAACTTGATCAGGTTTATCCTAATAACATGAATATGTATTTAAAATACGCTACAATCACTTTTAGTGGATGCACAGTCAAGTCCAGACATCACTATCGTTTACATATTGATCCACTCTATAATAGCCTTTTGACATCAAAACCCGCTTGAGTTAGAGCTTAAACTTACAATCCGGCAAAGTTAGTATTAGTTGTTATATAACAATTTAAGATTAAGTGGGTACTAAACTATGCCAAGAACGGTTACATTGTTTTACAATAAATTCTTTTAAAGACGGTATTCTTTTTATTAAAATTGTTTGAAGTAATTATTTATGATGAATATAGAATCCAACTACATTCCGTAACTTATCGAGTTACGGGCAGGATTTTTCTAAGATGTGTCTAATACCTTAGGGAGAATCGAACATCAAGTTTCTCCTGTAGAAATTAATCATTTATCGCGTGTAAGAAATAGATTATCGCTAGTTGTTAGACATTGATTGATTAATGAAAAGATTTTCTTACTTTTTACCTGACTGCGCTAAAGTAAGCCAATGCTTATCAAGTGTATGAATATTTGATTAATGAATATATGATTTATTTCAGCACTATATGGTAATATGTATGTGGTCTTCACGATTTGCAAGTCAACATTACCTGTCAATTACATGTGGCAGAAATGCGAATGTTAAGGTGGATGTGTGGTGTGACTAGAATGGATAAGATTAAGAATGAGTATATCAGAGGATGTTTGAAAATAGCGCCAGTGACAGATAAGTTAAGGTGTAATTGGTTAGCATGGTATGGGCATGTCATGAGGGGAGATGAAAACCAAAGAAAAGTGTTGAGTATGATGGTGGACAGACATACGAGTAGAGGAAGACCGAAAAAGGTATGGATGGACTGTGTGAATAATGGTATGTCCGTAAAAGATGTCAAAATCAAAATCAAAAATACTTTATTCAGTTTAGGCCCTAATAAGGCACTTATGAACGTCAAAAACTACCACCGGTTCGGAAACAACCCAGTCATCGAGAAGAACCGGTAAGAAACTCGATCTGGTTTATCTTTTTAATATATATAATATTTGGACTATATTACATACATTATAGAAACTTTTAATGGATGCACAGAGATGAGTCAATTCCAGACATCACTATCGTTCACATACTGATCCACTCTATAATAAGCCTTTTGAGACCAAAACCCGCTAGACATGGCGCTTAAATTCACAATCAGGCAAATCGATAATATCCTTTGGAATTTTGTTATAGAACCGCACACTATTTAAATACTGGTGTGAATACTGAAATTACATGTGATAGGAGAGAATGGAAAAAGAAAACGTGTTGTGCCGACCCTACTTAAGTGGGATAAGGGTAATAATGATGGTATTAATTCCTCAGACAGTATCTATATATTTTTAGATTGTTGATATAAGTATGGTCCTAATTAAAGACATGATGACAATGATAGTAAATATTATGGAATAGTGTTTCATGTGTAAGCAACAATTTAGAATGGAAGAAGTGGCAATTGAAAAATTATTGGAAGAGTTTAGATTTGTGACATCATAGTTTTGTCAAATTGAGAAGACAATGAATGGTTTTGTTCACTAATAACTTGTTAAATATTTCGAGGAACAAAGAGTTCAATCGATAAAATATTTAATGTTAACACTTGTTTGGATGATTTTAAAACTGGAATATAACATAAAAGTAATTGTTAATTAATGGTACAGATGAAAAGAAAATGATGTATACTGAAAATAATTAAACAAAGCTCTGTTGATTAGGAAAAAACTCAATAATTAGTGTCTATAAATAATAAAAACTACAATTTTGGAGTCGAGATTTTTATTTATATAATTAGTTTTAAAATCGTGAAGATTAAAAAATGAAATAACATAGATAACAAAAATAAAAAGAAAATGAATAAAACTTCCCAACTTCTAAAGTACTTTGGAAAATGTTTCAAATAGTAAACTACAACACACAACTATCTAATATATAAAATATCTAACTATCTAATACCTTTAAACGAGCAATTCTTGTATATTTTTATATTTGTATATATTCAGGATATCGGAAACGGCGTCATCTATTTCCGTGAAACGTGGTATGGAAACGTGGTATTTAGGTAGCTTCGGTGACGATAAATCTAGCTAAATAAATAGATAAATAAGATAAATAGATAGCTAGATTTTATTTATAAAAAAAAAATTGGTTGCCTGTAAAGTCGGTATACGGGCGAAAGTTTTACGTGACAACGACTTTGAGTGGTAAAATAATTTTAATGTGAATATTCATTCGTATAGTAGTCTCTCTCGCTCTTAGGCGGGCTAACCATGCCCGAGTGGAAGGGACGCGTGCCTCTCACTCGCTCTCATTGTTAGCGCATAACGTGAGCGGAGCGTAACGCAGTTTCTTGAAGTGTCACCCGGCAAACCAATTTATAAGACGTTGTCACGTCAAAACTTTTTAACTGAGTTTTCAGGCAATAAAAAAATATAGCCAGAATATAAAGGTAATTTGCTGGCGTTGTCAAAACAGAATAGCTCAGATGCAAATCGGTTGCTTTGAAAATCCGTGTAACCCCAGTTCGAATCCGAGTGACAGCAGAAGAGATATATTTTGTATATATATATATATATATATATATATATATATTTGTGAAAAAGTGTTTATTTTATAAGGTTAACCTAACAGTTTATTTAAATTTAAAAATATTTTTTAAAGAATCGAGCTATGCTCGGTCGCCCAGGTGCATATCCATATATATGTATCAATAATATGCTAATTGCTAAGTTGCAGTAATAGATATTATAGATAATATTTTATAGTTTACTAATTGCATACCAGATAGGATTTCTTATCAAAAACGTGACATCTTATTTTATTTCCCAGAATAATTTTGAAAAAAGAATTTTATAAAATTATTCCTCAGTACCTATCCAAGATATATAAAGAAATTCGACTGCAAAATTTCATAAACCTCGAAACCCACCGGATTAATATGTACGTCGTCTGTCATACAGTTTCAAGAATTTTATTAACCTGCTTCGCCCGCATTTATTATGCGGTAATTATTTTCGTCTCCTCACTTGAGTAATCTTCATATTTAATGAACTCAAAATTTAATTATATACCCGGCATATAAAGTTTGTTTAGAATTGGTATAGTACAAATAAGACACCTTATTTTTTAATTAGTTTCTAAAACCATTATTGATAACATTACGTGTTAGAATGTATAACAGAGTCGATGCGGTTAGGGATGCCAATAAATACTTCGTAGGTATTGTCACAATTTTTTTTTACATATATCATTTAGGAGGCAAACGACCGTGCGGGTCACATGTTAGGCGATCACCGGCGCGGCGTCCATAGACACTAGCAACCTCGGAGGAGTCGCAAGTGCGTTGCCAGCCTGTGTTTGGAGGAATGGAGAGAAAGGGAGAGGGGAAAGGAGAGAAGAGCGGAGGGGAGGAGAGATGTTTCTCCGGCGTTCTCACTGACCGAACGAAATACAACAATGCATGCACTCTTACTTCACGTCGGTTTTCTGTGAGAGGTGCTAACGCGAGCGAGACGACCCATTCATACTGAAACCAATAATAGCTTTAGCGTGGCTCTACCACCTACTAACTATGCATTCGGGCAGAGCTTCACTTTATAATACTTTGTACTTAACAATGCGTAGATATCGACGACATCTTGCCTTTTATAGGCCGAATTATATAATTTATAAGATGAATTATATAAGCCAAAGCAATTACCATTTACGCATAAATCTGCAAAATGATTTTAGTAACACAAACATAATAAATAATGAACAAATTATTATTATTTAGGTATATCAATTCTATATAAACATTCTTATTTATGTATCTGAAATATGTTTAGATATGCAAGTATGTGTGCAGAGCAGCGACATCCTGCATTTTATCGGCCAATCTATGGAAGTCAAATCAATTACTATTTATTAATAATTCTGCAAAATACTTTAAGTAACACAAAAATAATGAAACCATCAAACTAATATTATGCAATAAACCAATAACAGCAATTTCTATTTATGTCTCATAGAAATCTATATAAAAATAATTTCATTCATGTATCTTTAAAATGTGGCACTAGTGTTAATGTGTCTCTCTAATATGGTGGCGCTGATCTCAATGTTCCAGTAGTGTTGTAGTCTCGCTTCTTGGACGTGACGTAACGGCACCGGTGATTGATAACATACGACCTAAATTAAGGAACAATGTACTTCTTAAGTACCAAATGTCACAAAAAAAAAAACATTCGTGTAGTTGATAGAGAAAATGAGACCTTCAAAAAATGATAAAATGCCCAAATAAACGATAATGTATTCTCACGCGTTAATTTCTAAAGACGTATATGTTTCATTCTTTTCCGTTTCACCGAGTTTCAAGCCCCAACGTGGCTAAAAGAATTTTGACGACAAAAATCAGTCAAACGCTTTTTTTGGTACAATCTAAGCATCAAACGGTGTCCGTTCAAAAGTAGCATTATGCAAAAAAAATGGAAAATTAATATGAACAGACACAACTGTAAGTGTATTAATAGATATGATTAAAGTTAAAGCAATAATTAGAAAACAAATGACTAAAAAACGTTTAGACAATGGTGATAAATATTCTGTTACTTCAAAATTATATTTGAAATAGTTTCTAGTTCGTATAACTTTAAGTTGTAGTATACTAATCGAATAACAAATAGATTCTAACAGTATTAATATTTAAAGGCCATTAAAATATTTCACACATTTTCTATACAAAAAAGGAATTGTTACAAAAAATACAATGGGTCCCACATAAAATAGTCTAGAACAGGTTTCAGTTAAGTTGCCAAGCTGTTTGGCAAAGTTCACGCTTCAGAAGCGACGAAGTTTGATTGAGATCTGCGTCCTTTACCTGGAATTTAAACGAGGGACTCGCCAAGTTATTAGAAAAGTTTCAACGGTCCCAAATTTTATAATAATACCCAGAGTATAAATGCCAGATGGTATTCAACAAGTTTTCATCGGCGACGATGTGGTTTTATTGACGAATTTTAAACTTGTTACAACCGTTTATTAGGATTTATTGTGATAGATATCGAGAGACTATCCTTTCAGCTATCTGCTTCCTTCTGTATTCGAATTTTGATTTGAAAATGAATAGACCTTCATTGGTACCCTCGTCAAGTCGTAAATAAGAATTTGCAAGTATATAATTTAACGGTGTTATTATAAAAAAGTTAAATACGTATTGAATACTTTCTTTATAAATGTTACGTTTAAATGTACCGCGCTTTCTGAATGTGCGCTATCTGCTATCGTGCTCTTTTGTCTCGCTTTGGTTAGGTTAGAATAGACTTGCTATTGAGGCCGTTCCTGCCCACCCAGCTAAATGGAGCAAAAAGAACAACGGGGGGGGGGAGGCTTAGTCAGTAGAAATCTGATATTCTCACCTGTGCTGCCCGACTAGGCGCATACCTCCAAGAGGAATCCTCCGCGAAAAAAAGGTTAGACGAAAAAGGGATAGCGCGAACTTCCCTCGGGCGGATGCTATGAATTTAGAACGAAACCTTTTTAGATCAAATATTTAATACGTATTTAATTTTATGGTAATAACATCGTATAAGTTTAAGCGATGACCGTCTCACTTGATGTTGAAAGATGATGTGATTTAAGATAGTAAATACGCTAAGGGTCTTACTCACTATACGAAGTGTACTACAATTAAAACCATTTTTTTGTTTGACTTGATTAATAACATCACGAAAAAAAGGCAGAAATAAAAAGAAAGCGGAACTAGTTATCAAGTGAATCTGCTGACAGTAGCGTAAAGTGACAACGGTGGCATAATCATACAGGCCCCAGCCTAATGCGCCCCGGCCCGCGAGGCCGCGAGTTTAGAGGTAACTGATTCAGTGGTTTATTAAAATTATAAACATATATTATCTACCCACCTCCGGTGCCGCTCATCATATTCAAGACACGAGATACTAGCGCCACAAAATAAAGCGCCCAACATATAAGAGAGACACATTAACACTAACGCCATTTTATTAAAGATCCATAAATAAGAATTAATATAATTATATAGATTTCAATGAGACATAAATAGGAATTGATATTGTTGATTTATTGCTTGCATAACATTAGTTTGATGATCATACTAATTTTTGTGTATCTTGCAGTATTGTTAATTAATAGTAATTGCTTGACTCCCATAGTTTGACCTATAAAGGGCTAGATGTCGCTAATATTATTACACATAATTGTATGTCTAAACATATTTCAGATACATAATTAACAATCATTTTGTATAGAATTGATGTACGTAAATAATATTAATTTGTTCGTTAATTATTATCTTTGTGTTACTTAAAACATGTAGCAGAATTATAAGTAAATGGTAATTGCTTTGATTTATATAGTTCGTCTTATAAATTATATAGTTCGGCCTATAAAAGGCAAGATGTCGGTGTTATCTATGCATTCCTAAGTGAAAAGTTATTGTAAGCCAAAGCTCTGGCCAAATAAAGAGTGAAAGTAACTACGAAGTATTTATTGGGCATCCTGACTGCATCGACCATGTGTTATACACTCCTAACACATAACGTAAACACAAGGAAAAAGAAGTAACTGAATTATATAAGAAAACCTAAAACGATTAATATACATTCAACAAGATTATCAAAAAATTATATTATCAAAAAACTATAGTTAAATCTTGTACACTTACTTTCATTGCACTTATTCGTGTAAGGTTCAAGCACTTTTCAGATACTGTTTAATCAAGCCAAATTGAAAATGATTTTTCCACTTTGTAGATGGTAATGTTTTATTTTAGATCTGACCCTCGAATCAATTCATGTAGAAAATCTTAAATAAAATGAACAACATCCTCCACGAAATAATTACATTTTATTTTATCATAGGATGCAAACGAACAGATGGATCACCTGATTTTAGGTGATCACCACCGTCCATAGACATTTGCAACAACCAGGGGAATCACAAGTGCGTTGCCAGCCTGTGTTTGGGAGGAGGGCGGGGGTGACAGGAAGGGAAGGAGGAAGGGGAAGGGGAGGGTACGTGGGTCTCCGGCTCTCTCACTGACCGAACGAAGCGCAACAATGCAAGCACTGTTACTTCACGTCGGTTTTCTGTGAAAGGGTGGTGCTTCCCCGGACGAGCCGAACCATTCGTCCTGAAAACAATAATAGCTTCAGCTTGGCTCTACCACTACTAGCAACATCTTTAATAGGGAATTTTCTTAGTATACCTATTTCACTTCGCCTGTTAAAGTAATCCGTTCGCTTTCAAGATCTGCCAAATATCTAACTCCATCCACAAAATTGTGGTTTTATTAAATAAATCCTCTTATTCTCACTGAAGTTAATTCTACAAATACAAAAACATTTACCACACACTATGAAATTCCACACTGGAACTATATTACGTTTCAGGTATTTGCATTTTTCACGTAAGAATATGAAGAGAGAGAACATCTATGCTTTCGACAACGTAGAAAAGGATATAGGCTCGAAACTCGATAAAGTCAATTCAGACAACCTACAGTATTAAAATACAATTGTCTCTTCTACAGTCAAGTATTATTATGTTCTTTTCTAACTCAGATTTCATTTAGAGAGATATGAAATAGCATTTCCTGTGTTGCAAACAACTTTAATATGAGATATCAGCACTACAACTACGAACAATGCACTTCTACTAAATAAGTGGTATTATTGCGAATTTCTATACTATTCATCTTCTTCAGATATTAATCCAAATTTCTCATAGGAGTATATCATACCATGTTTTTGAATAAACAAAGAAATAATATATATTCTAAATTAACCGTTTAGATTTCAACTTAGTTACATGTCGTGTTGTGCGCAATATGTACCAACAAATCTAGGCTTTGTCAGCCCAAATAAATTGTGCTCGAAACAAATCGCAACTCTTAACGTCTGTTATATTTTGACCCGAAAACATTTATCTACCCTTAAGAATTGGTTATTTAGCTAGAGAAGCTTTGCGGTTCAAGTGAAATTGGTCGTCTATAACTCCTATATACTAATCCCCAGTAAATCGAGACGTAAATTCGACTTCGCGGTCGTACTTAACGTGGAGGTTAAATTATTTGCCACTAACCTAAATCTGATTCTATTAGTTATATGAAGCGACTTGGTTTAGAGCTTTACGTGTATATTGTTAAATTAATCACAAAGTACATAATTACTCTACCTAATGTTTCTTATAAATATTTTTTTTTATATCATAGGAGGCAAACGAATAGGTGGGTCACCTGATAAGTGATCATCACCGTCCTTAGACACCAGCAACATCAGGGGAGTTGTAAGAGCATTGCCAGCTTGTGTTTGTTGGGGAGGGGAGGAGGGGAAGAGGAAGAGGAAGAGAGGGAAGGGAGTAGGAGGCAGGGGTGGCCCTCTGGCGCTATCACTGATCGAATGAAACGCAACGATGCAAGCACTGTTACTTCACATCGGTGTTTCTGTGAGAGGGTGTTACTACCCAGGACGAGTCGACCCATTCATGCTGAAACCAGTAATAGCTTCAACGTGGCTCTACCACCTACTTAGATATAATAATGGAAAAGAAACTAAATTTATTAATGTAAATGTTTAAAATAGTAAAAAAAAGTAAAATAAATCAAATTCAATGTACAATAAAG
This sequence comes from Antheraea mylitta, assembly GCA_014332785.1. Taxonomy (NCBI): domain Eukaryota; kingdom Metazoa; phylum Arthropoda; class Insecta; order Lepidoptera; family Saturniidae; genus Antheraea; species Antheraea mylitta. Next base: position 4,690,556 of record JACEII010000009.1, read on the forward strand.
CAGTTTATTTGTTAAAATAAAACTCTCGAGTATTCCAGAATAACAAAGAGCGGTGTGAATACGAAGTTTAAGCGGACGTGTGTTCTTAACAAATGTTTTCATTCAGCATGTAAGTTTTGTTTGAATGTGTATCTTACGTTACCCCTCAAAAGATATAAAGATATAAGAAATGTATATCATGAATTTTTTTTTAATATAACATTTGAATTAAAATTTACCGAAAGCACAGATTCATTTAAGAGATAACCGAACCGAGCGCTCATATCTTCATAATTTAAAACCTGTGTTACATTTTAAGGTTTTATTGATAAAAAAATTAGATCAAGCTAAATGATTTATCTGTACTAGTCTATACTAATATTATAAAGAGGTAAAGTTTGTGACGTTGTGACGTTGTAGGGGGTAATGTCAAGAACTACTGGTCCGATTTGAATAATTCTTTCAATGTTATATAGCTTATTTAGCGAGAATGGTTATAGGCTATATATATTATCGCTAAGACTAATAGAAGCGGAGCACCAGTGAAGAATGTTTAAAAATCGGGCCTTTTTTTCCTCTTCAGAGCTTCCGCTGCGTGTTAACGTTACCCCATCTATTCCACCTATTTCACCCGAACTAAATGGCGGGCAGAGGCTAAAACTAAAATATTTTATTGACCGAACTATGAAAAAGTATAGGCTGATTCGATGCCAATCAGACATTGATGTTCTTTTTTTAATTTTAATGGAAATACAGACTGATAATAAAGAACACCGTCCTTAAGTAATCTGAACATTCAAAATTGTTCTTGGTATCATTACGAGAACTCATCTTCATTTCTACTAAAACATACATGACTTTACTTGAATTAAAATAAACAAAAACCATTGCATATGAAAATCCATACATTAATTAGTACTACAGATCAACACTTAATCAGGGCGCTAAGTTTCTAATACTTCAAAAATAAACCTTATCCTTCCTTTTAAAGAGATATTTTTGAAAGCTTTATCATCAAAAATCATTATGTTATATAATACTTTCAATAAATTATTTAAAGATAATACGAAAACTTCACTTGAAGTGAGAATATATCAAGAAACGATCCATGCCCTTAGAAAGTAATTAACAACGTGCCAGACGTCAAGTTTTGGTCAGTTAGCCCCGGAATTTGGCTAGTTCTCATTGCCTCTCTAACTTTAACCGTTAAGTTATAAGTTGGTAAGCCCATCTTTGTACTGCCGTGAGCACTACCATTCAATCTTATGTTGAGAGCCTCTATATGAGAGTGAATGGATCGAATGCAGATTTATTCTCATTATAAGGTGAATTTATACACAGAAAACAACATTTACTGTTTGGATAATGTGAATATTTGGAATGAAAAATTGAAAACTATTAGGTTTTAGCTGCTGCCCGCGACTTCGACCCTGTGAAGTAGTTATTTTGGTTATTGGTTATAGTTATTTTATTTTCAATATTTAGATTTTCTTTCCCATCAACAAAACTAAAATTCACTCATAATTACACAACAAAAGATAAAATCTCACGAGGACCTAAAACAAAAACATATTTCATATAATCCACACCAAACGGATATAATAAAACAATAATTTCATTAAAGAACCCAATTTAATTCCTCCCAGCGCAGACATAAACACAAACAATAGATTTTATTACGGCGCTGTCTTTATAAATCATGCTCGGCTTTCATCGTTTGTTGTAATTTAATAAAAAGTGGCGTTTCATCAAATTAATAAAAGCTACATTGGCGTAGAACAGTTTTCGCTTTCGGCGATAAAACAATCGAATCAAAGCAGCACTATTTAATAATTTTACCAAAGACTTTAGGTGCAGTAGTTATTTGAATTTATTTAATACAAAACTTCGAGTTCAGCTATCCAACGAATCTCCACGCATTTTTATTTCATCTCTGTTATAAAGCGGTCAGTTTTTTTTACTGGTATGCTCTAATCTGAATGACAAACCCTATGATATGCGAAGCATTTCAACTTAGTATTGAAAAGTGGTTTATACAACAACTATCAATTTAAATGTTTCTTCGAATTGTATAAGAATTTGTTGAATAAATAATTATTTTGCTTTTGAATGCCCGTTGTGCTAACCTTGCAGGGTAAATAGCGTAGTCAGTTGGAAAAAAATACCCTTTGTGTTATACTATTACTAACACTGTTATCGTTGAAAGAACCAGATTAGGCCCCCCTTGGCAGCGGCTCAAGCCTAGGTCCGTTCCCTCGGCGTCGAGCCCTTGAGTGCGCTGCTTTCGCGATACAGTGACACAAAATCTTACATCACTGCAACAACATTACACATATTACCCTCACGCACGTGCAAGCATACACGCTTACACATGAAAGTGGAAGGGTTTTGTTTCTTTCCCTTATCGAACTGAAATAGTTTAAAAAATTATCCGATACAAAATATATACAAGAGTTGTTAAATACGTATGCTTGGTACATATATATGTTCCAACAACTCATATAATATGTATGAATAGTTAGCTTGGGTCAGCTCCGATAGATCGCGAATTGCACGTATCAGGCAACAGCCCAAGCCGAGGTGTGCCTTGCACCCTTGAGTTAGTTGTCAAATAAAGTAGGATGAGTGCCCTAAGCGCTCGCCTTAGTAGTCCGATGAAGCTGTTAAAACCTTGCTGGGTCAATAGCGTAGTAAGTTCGAAAAAAAAATCGTTGAAAGTATAAAACGATTTGGGGTGAACTGTTAGAAATAGACGGGAAGGCAAGAATAGGGTTTAAAGTTGATTTGATACGACTGTGAATCAAGGATGTTATTTCATTGGTGTGAAGTGATTTGTGTCTTGTTTTATTTTATTATGTTTTAGGATATAAGATAGAGACAAGTACTAACAAATAGCTCACAGCACACATGAATGTAATCGCATGACTATAACTGTGTAATTAAAATAATAAGTATTATTAGTCCCATGTGCAATTTGTTTACTAGTAGAAGATAATCTCTGCAACTACTGATCCGATACTGAAAATTCTTTCACTAATACGTGTACGTAATTGTTACTAAAATTTATATTTTAATTAAATCTAAATAAAATCCTTAGTGACCACTAGTTGTTGATATAATAAGAAATAACGAGGTACCTTTCTTTCACCTTAACACTTTGATTTTCATACCGTAATCACATGTTTTTTAAGACGCCACAAAAAAAAATTGGCATTTGTAAAAAGGTCTAATATTCGTTATTTCGTACATACATATATTTTCTTGATAGTGATACAGTATTGCAACTCTCAATCCAACGTCCAAGTGAACTAAAAGAGAGTAAATGTAGTTGTTTTTGTTAGTGTTTTTCAACCTTTTTCATGTCACAACCCTCTTAATATGTAAAATTATTTCACGACCCCTATACAACGATGTTTGTAACCTATAATTTTTATGTTTTTATGTCGATTAAATACATGTTAATTGATTTGCAATAATACAGAATGAGTTATAATTTCGTTTTCTTTATAAAAATATTTTTTGTACTTTTTTCTTCATTCCTAAGGTTTCGTGACCTTAAAGAATCTCTGTAACCCTGTAGAAGGTCGCGACCTACACGTTGAGAAACTCTGACGTACATAAATATCGACTGAAATCATTATTAAAATGCTTAACTCGCAATAATATAACTAAACTAACTCGTAAATTGAACGGAACGGGTACCGACAAAGGTTTGCCACTACGCGGAATCGTAGGCCAATGATTGATGTTCTATTAATTTAATTAATCTTGCTCAAGTCTCATCGGTCCCGCCTAACCTTGATTACTCCTTACACTTACAATTTGAAATATTCGTCAAGTGCCTCTATTAACTATTGACAGACGAAATATAATCCTTAAGCCAGCTTAGACGAGATATGTTTCGAATGTTATAATGCTTTGCTACATTCGTAAACGCTATTAATAGCATCAAAGGAATCAATCATTCAGTTTAAACTTACCTTTCAGAGATTATATTAAACTAACTGCGCCTCTAGTTTCGCTTGTGTAAGCTATGGGATTCTTGTTATAGCCTATTTTAATGACAATAAATGAAACAATTTTTGTATTGATAAATGTATCTCATTGCTCCTTTGTATAACATATATTTTCTAAAAAAAAGATACACACTGATTTCTTTAAATAAATAAATATGATAGGGAAGGTTATTCTTTTTGATAAGGATTAATATTTTGTACACTGTAGTGTTTTGATGTTTCGTCACGTAAAATCGGTAGGGGAGAGGGGAAGGAAAGGGAAAGTAGGAAAGCGGAAGGAAAGTGGGCTTCCGGCGCTCTCACTGGCCGAACGAAACACAACAATACAAGCACTGTTATTTCACGTCGGTTTTCTGTGAGAGGGTTGGTACTACCCCGGACGAGCCGACCCATTCATGCTGAAACCAGTAATAGCTTCACCACCTACACCTATTTCTCTTATATAATCTGGTGATAATTTTGTCTGCAAGTAATTTCCCAACTAGTGGTAATAATTTGAATTCTATACAGACCTTTTCCAGTCCTAAAGTAATAAAAGAATTATTCATTTTACACATACTATAAGTATATGAGGTAAAAGGCGTTAACCAAAACTTTACTGTCATATGTCGGCATTATTATAATGGATACATGTACTAATAAAGTTTGTTAGTTAATTATACGAGTGTGTATACAGGTCTTGTTTGCGTAAGAGGTACGGTCTAAAATGGCCGCCAACTCAAAATAGGAGACCGATGTTAAAAATTAAGCAGAATCTGTAATTAAGGAAAAAGCTAACACGACATAATTTACCTTAAAACCTTACTTTTGCATACAATTTAATGAAATATATTCAAGATTTTTTAATCAAATACAAATAGGGCTAATAAAAAAATAAATTAAATTTCGAATCATAATTCCATAACGAGTTCAATCTTATAAAGTTATTTATATTGTAGCCACGAGAAATTAAATTAAAAGAAAGAGACCTGCTTAGTAGTAGTATGATAAAATTAAAAATAATAAAAAAAACCAGGTAGGTGTAGGTGGTAGAGCCACGCTGAAGCTATTACTTGTTTGACTGACTGGGTCAGCTGTCGGCTCATCCGGGGTAGTACCACTCTCTCACAGAAAATCGACGTGAAGTCACGGTGCCTGCGTTGTTGCGTTTCGTTCGGTTAGTGAGAGCGCTGGAGGACCACCTCCCCTTCCCTACCCTCGCTCCTTCGTCCTTCCTTCTCCTATCCATTCCACAATATGTTCATACTCAATGTCATAAATTTATTACAGATGATCAAATCTTATTGCTAACGAAACAATCTAGCATTCCCATTTATCAAATACTAGCTATTGTCTGCGAAAGTACCTGGGCGACCGAGCCTAGCTCGGTTCTTAAAAAAACATTTTTTAATTAAAAAAAGTTTTAGGTTTGCCTTATAAAATCAAGAATTTTATACAAAAATATATATATATCTCTTCTACTGTCACTCGAATTCGAACTGGGGTTACACGGATATTCGAAGCAACCGATTTCCATCTGAGCTATTTTTGTTTTGACAGCGACGGCGAAACTTACCTTTATATTCTAGCTATATTTTTTAATTGCCAGAAGACTCAGTTAAAAAAGTTTTCTATGAATAAAATCTAGCTAGATCGATTTATCGTCCCCAAAACTACCTACATACTAAGTTTCACGGAAATAGATGACGCCGTTTCCGAGATACTGAATATATACAAATATAAAAATATACAAGAATTTGCTCGTTTAAAAGTATTAGATAGATTAATTGCTGATCATATATTTTACCAATTGCCAGTTTAATGCACACGATCCGAAAAAATTTTCATTTGCATCATGATTTCATAAAACCATACAAATTTCAAATATTACTCTTAATATAAAAACTCATAACAAATTCTAATACGACCATACTGAAAGTAAATAATTCAAGCCAATGCATAAGTGAATAGACAGCAGCAAATTATATTAATGACTTGAAATATTTCTTTTTATTCAATTTAAATTTTTAATGTTTAGATTACAGTTTTATACAACATAATCAGAGGTATTGATAACAGCTCAAACTTTGTCTATTAACACGTTCACGCCGGCGGGTACCACTGGTTGCCCGTCCTAGACTGTCTTTTCTGGCGGCGCGTACCACCGGTGGTACGTATTTGATTGTGCTATTAGAAATAATGAGAATTTAACGTTTATTTATTAAAAATAGCACAATGGAATACGTACCACCGGTGGTACGCGCCACCAGAAATGACAGTCTAGTGCAGGCCACCGGTGGTACGCGCCGGCGTAAACGTGTTAAACCGAAAAAGGCAAAACAAAATAGTAGAAATAGATTCAATTCCAACCGCAATAAACGCTTTATTTCTAAATATTCAAATATCGATATCGTAGGAAAATATAAACATTTGTCTTGAATGAATAAATAATCATACAACAAAAGATAATATTGTATATCGCCTTTATGTCTAGCCTTTATATTATCTAGTCCTCAATTCAGCATAAATTTATTAGCCGTATATTTTATAGTTACTGTTTAAATCCTCCAAGAAATCATATAATGATATTTGTTACTTAGATAACAAGATAAGTTCTTTTATTGTAATGTCTAAACCCTAATATAGAGAAAACGGCAACAATTTGAACACGAAAATAATCTAAAAGACCTAAATTTAGTAATAAATCAGCGTAAGCTTCTATTTAGTAGCGTTTTAATATTCATCGTACTTAATACTCGCATATTTTTTTAATAATTTAGACAAATAAATGAAGGTCAGTGATTTGTAAATCCGTGATAAGCGATTTCACTCGATGCCTTTCGAAACCCGACGAAGCTTACAAACATTTGCGTTCATATTAACCACCGACGTAGCTATAATGTATTCAGGGACGGCCTTAATATTAAAATGTCCTGGATAGTTTATACGACCGAAATGTACAACAATAGCATATTCTGATTTTAGAAAATATCTCTTGAATAAAATAGATTATCTAAAAAAACACAACATGTCATTATATTAGTGTATTTCTATTTGTAAACATACATATGAAAATGGTCTGTTTGTCTATACTAATATTATAAAGAGATAAAGTTTGTGAGTTCGTAACATTGAAGGGGGTAATCTCAGGAACTACTGGTCCGATTTGAAAAAATCTTTCAGTGTTATATAGCTCATTTGTCAAGAAATGCTAATAGTTGATATATCAACGCGCTAAGACTAATAAGAGATAACCAATAAAGAATGTTTCAAAATCAAAGAATATTTCATTAAAATTGATATACTCTATGGAAAAAAATTGTAATTTGAATGTTGGTACGAATAAAGTAGGAGAAAAAAGTAGGTAAATAAAAGCAATTCAAGCTCTTACCAAAACAAGGATATAATGTCTTGACCTATGAAATTGCCGTTTGTATGAAAAAGTTATACGAATTTTTTTCATGTATTTTTTATTTGTATTAATCGAAGTAATCACCCATGCAACCAATGCATCTTTGCCAACGCAGTAGCAGCTTATTGATGCCCTTCTTAAAGAAATCAGCTGGTCGAGAGGCAACAAATTCTTCAAAGGCATTTTGTACTGCCTCTCGGGTATTGAATTTTTTTCCCGCCAAGGAGTAATCCAAATTCTGGAAAAGTAGTAGTCTGTAGGCGCAAGGTCTGGTGAGAAGAGCGGATGACGGAGAACTTCCAACCCCAGTTCTTGTAACAGACCGTCTGCTGTGCAATATGAGGTCGCGTGTTGTCGTGCAGGAGCAGCGGAGACGAGCGATTGACCAATGCTGGTTGGAGATGTGCCAGCTTCTCCATCATTGTGTTCAGTTCTTCACAGTACACATCTGCAGTAATGCTTACCCCGTTTGGTAAGAAGCTGTGATGAATCACACCGGCGCTAGACCACCAAACAGTGACCATCACTTTTCTACGGGTAAGTTTTCATTTAGGGTATTGTTTAGGTGCTGAACCAGGATCTAAGCAACTTGCTGAGCACTTGCGGTTATCAAACAGAATCCATTTTTCATCGCAGGTAACAATGCTGTCCAAAATTCCTTCATTTGTGTGTCTGTTGAGCAGTGCAAGGCACGTCTCGACGCGTACTTCGCGCTGTTTATCATTGAGTTCGTGGGGCACCCATTCGTCAAGCTTTTTTACCTTGCCAATTTGACACAAATGGACCAATATTGCTTTGACGCTAACGTCGAAAGCTGCTGCTAATTCAGCCGTAGATTATGTATCATCAGCTTCCACAATCGCCTTTAATTCGTCATTATCGAACAAAGTCTTCGGACGACCGCGAGATTCATTTTTCAGGTCGAAATTCCCAGAATGGAAGCGACAAATAACAGGTGGTGCGTTGGTTTGTAGTGTTAGCTCCGTAAACGTCGTTGATGTTACGTGCTGCTTTTGCCGCGTTGCTACCACGACATTACTCATATTCCATAATTACTCGAATTTTTAACGTATCCATGATGACAAAAAAGATTAAAATGTGATGAAAATGTAACACTAAACAATAAACAAATGACTACTTTTGGAAAAAGAATTCCATGTTTTTAAAATAGAATTAATTGAAATTAGAATTCGTAGCCAAACAAAAATTATTTTCATTTGAAATGGCCAGTAATGCAGAACTTCAATTTCATAGGTTAAGACCTATTATAAATAACACAAGACACACTAAACGAAAGACTGTTTTTACATTACGTTTGACGTGGACGGTGTCGTGAGCACAGTTAAAATATACCTAATAACATTCATATACGTTATAGACAAAAATGACGTTTTGTATAAAAAGTAAATTAGGATGCAATTAAAAAGGGGATCGCTTCAATCCAAATGATTCAGCCTCAAGACAATCACACATAAGCGAAAAACTACGGATTACACCAATTCGGGGCAAGATAAGAGGTCGTTTTTATGGCAACAGTAAGTGCCTTCCGACCGTCATTTTCTTTTTCAATCGTGGAAAACTGCCCCCAAAGGTCGATGAGGCACCTGCGACCTCAAACATGCTCAAATCAAAATGTTGAATGTTATTTCAACACTTAACCCTTATCAGCTATTATAATATGAAATAAATGTAAAATGTTCTTATTAAATCGATTTTTTTACTATTTAATCTGTTTATAAACATGTATATGACGTAGGTAATTAAATAATATCTTTAATTCAATAGGTAATTATCAGATTTGTTTTAAGCTCCACCTATCCGCTGTTTTTAGTACTAAAATATTAGTTTCCTCTTTTTCTTATTTTAGCTCCGCAAAAGTATTTACAAGTGTCAATGTTTTATCTCAATGAAGAATACAACACTTTTTTCAACATACTGTCGTGTGATTATTTTAATGTTCCTACAAGATGGTGGTTCCCTAGTTAGAACTTTCTAGGGAGTTTTTGTGGCATCTCAGAATAGTCCGTGTTATTATTTTCCATTCACTTGACTTATGCTCAATAACCAAACTGTATTACGTAAAACACCGCCAATTTCATAAATGATTGAGTCAAATAACACAACATTATGAATAAAATATAAAATCCACTACATGACAGACAAAAATCCCGCCAAAAACTAAATGTTAGTCATACATATTTTATATATGCTATACCTGTTTTTGTTACGTGTATAATTATTTAATACCGTTTACATTCTTTACGTCTTATCAGATTCTAAAGCCAAGTAAGCAACGTAATTTGATTTGTAGGCAGAAATTGACTATTTCTTTATACACAATACCTATATAAATTTAAAAACTGATTATTATTTTTATTCTATTATTTTATCGAACACAATTAGTCTCTTATTTCTAATTTATTTAACTTATTTCTAAAGAGAGATATTAATCTAAATACCTATACGACTGTATAATGACTATTATACTTAATTGATTAAAATACAAGTCATAGTACATGACAATCGTGTACGACTGGATGTCAACCAGCATATACCTACTAGATGTATACCCAATATGAGGAGTAGTCCGGTGAAGCTAATAAGACCTTGCTGGGTTAATAGTGTAATCAGTTCGAAAAAAAAAACCAAAGTAAAGATACGTCTTGGCGTGTCGAATTTCGGGGTCAGCCGTTATATATCCTGTAACCAAGCTACTACTGTATACATTGAAGCTCATCAAGATTTAATAAGATTATTCAGTAACTAAGAGCTTAACAGACACTAAGTAGTGGCCTCCGATATTTTGGGATTGAACATTGATTGCGATGATATATAGTGCCGTTATTTTATCGTGCTCCATTAAAATATAACCCACCTCCCTCTCCCCTCAAGCCAAACATAGGCTGGCAACCCACTTGTGACTCCCATGGTATTGCTAGTGTCTATGGACGGTGGTGACCACTTAACATCAGGTCACCCAAATGTTCGTTTGCTACAAAAAAATAAATATATTAAATGTTAGAAATAAAGTCTTAATTTTCAGTGTAATTTAAAGATTAAGTTGACTTCAACTTTACTACTTACAACTTCCAGTAACACGATACAAAGAGAAACAAAGAAGAATTGCACAACATTGAGGTATCCCGAGTAGCTGTAGTACATGACGGCACTGTTAGAGTACAGGTAGAAAATTTAAAAGTTTACGTGATAGAAAAACTAACCAATGTTCCTCCACATTCAATAAACTATTTATATTTGTACAACGTATCTTCACCTAACAATTTAACCAAAATATAATTTTACAGAAGAGTAATTAAAAAGTTTAAATATATACTATTGGAGTGATATAGAAATGAGATCTAATTATTATCGTCTAAACCAACGCTAAAGAATGTATCATAAATGAAAATGAACAGTACAACCTAACGATATATTAGAGTGAAAAATAAAACATAGTACGTGTGATTGATTCTGTTTCGTGACTTTTAGCGAAGGCTCCAGAATGTAAAAAGTATCTTGACATGATAACCAGTCTGCTTAGTTCATGTAATATTTATAATATTTAATATTTTATTAGAATGTGTTTTAAGGGACGCCAGCACACGCGATGTTCATTTATTTTGTCAAAACTATTACCAATGAGAATATGAAACAAAGATTTATATATAGCCAGTACACTACAAAAAAAAACTTACTACAATAAATAACTAGATGTTTCTGAGACTTCGTCCGCATGGAGTAATTACTTAGGGCTAACACTATCACGCAGTAAAATCTCTCAAAAGAAAAAACAGATTTTGAAACATTTTATTAGTGCTCCGCTCCTGTCGGTTTCAGCGTGATAATATAGTCTATAGCCTTTCTTGATAAATGAGCTATCTAAAACTGAAATAATTTTTCAAATCAGACCAGTAGTTCCTAAGATTATTTCCTAAGATTGCTTCCAACCAAACAAAAAACCCTTCAGCTTTATAATATTAGTAAAGATTATTAATTCGATTATCACAAAAGATAAACTTTAATACATAAAATAAATCCGTTATTTAAAATATTATTGCAATAAATGTGTTAAAAATACAACACTTTCAGCAAATCGGTCTTAACAGCGTCACCGGACGTAAGCAATACGGCCGTGTTTCTCTGTAATTTAGTGGCACATCCGCGATAGTTCCAGGTTGATTGATGACGCGGCATATCGAGACGAGTGATGCTGGATCATCGTCCCCGTGATTGATTACAGCCCGCCTCGAGACATGCGCGCAACTTCTTGAAGTTGCCTTCGCGTGCTCTAATTTTACGTGTTAGCAATAATTATACACTGATATAAGAAAACCTAGAACATTTGTGTTTCTATTATTGAAGTTATACTTCTTTTAGCGCGTTAGGAAAAAATTATGACAGTAATTTTATAACGATGCGCGCGCACCCCGTCAGGAAAAACAGACACCCTGAAGTTATTACAATGCACGCGCTCACAGTCACGAAAAAACGACACCCTGAAGTTACCTATAGTCAACATTTTGTTTCTTTGTATTAAAACTTTCAATGTATTAAATGCCTTTTTTCTATTGTTAGTGTCGTTTTTTCTACAAACCTAGAATAAGGCGAAATATAAAATTTTTGAAAATATTTTTATTTTGTTATGCCAAAGAAGTATAACTTCTAACGCGTTTACATAAGGACACACACACTTTTTTTCTGAAATTACCAGTGAAATATGAATTATTTTTTTTGCATTTTATAGTCTACTAGTCTAAGTCGGTAACGCGTTTCTGTGGCTCAGTTATTACACGTTGAATTAAAATTATGTAAACAACTTTCAAATTTTAAACGTAGCGCCTTCTATGATATATATACAGCAGGCGTTCCTACAGTTGTCTGTTAACAAACTAATTTATGTTAGCGCCATCTATGAGACTGAAGAAACTTACAATTAATGAGAATAATCAACATTGACAATCATTTAATTTGTTATTAAAAAATATTGAGGCCATTAATCGAAATATAAATTATCTTATGTCTCAATTTGGACGAAATTATACGTAAATACATGAAGATCGGTTGAGTATTTTCATAGTTCATCATGGACACTGAATTTTTATGTATAGAAGTGAAATAATAACCATATGTAAGCTGGAAATTACAATAAGCAAGAGAATCCGAACTGTGAATGCTTCTTACAAAGTGTGACTGTGCGGTGCAGTCACAGGATCAACTCTATACCGAACGATCGAGCTTTGTATGGCATTTGTTTGAGCAAATTGAGGCAAGTTTACAGTAATTCAAAGGTTTCAAAATTGAACTGTAATACGTCATTTAAAGTGGAGAATCCTTCTATATTATATACTCGTATATTAGGAGCGAATAACATAACGCGACTAGACAATTAATGCAAACGGTAACTACAACAGAGTCGGAAGTGATATTAATACATAATATATCTAATAAACAGTTGAGTATAGTACCATATAGATATCATTGTGAGAAAAGAGCTGTTACTATCAATAAAGGGCGCGTTCCATTAGACGTTCACAAGAGCCTTTTCACGGTTCCACTACACAATAGCGATCGTTGTGGTCTTGCCGTAAACGTCACTGATGACGTTAAGCGTAACTCACGCTCACGACGACGCGACGCGCCGCTATATTTGGAGATGGGTCGACGTGAGGGTTGACAAAATTGGCGGGATTCTCAATGAAGATGGCGACCGTAAAAATGTACTTATTTAATACGGTAAAGAATATTTATATTAAATGGCATATTGTCTTGAAATATAAAATGATATATTTTAATTAAGTTTTGATAACTTTACTTCTTTTGAAAAATGTTGTAAATTAAATGTAGAAATTAATTTATAATTATTTGATGGTCTATCGGTCAAAATAAGTTTCTTGATCGATGACACTAATATGACGACTGAATTTATTAAAGTAACAAACTTATTGAGTAAGATATTTCTCTGGTGGATTAATATAATTTATCTAGTTACGAATTACCTTAAGATATTCTGTCGGCACTACTTTAAAATAATAAAAACATTTCTAAGAAAATATCATTAGACGTGTTGATTATATTTTTTTTAACTTTTCTCAAGTAGAAAAGTATTACCGTGGTTTTATACTTTACGTCACATTAAAACTCGATGTGAAGGTTTGAAATATTGTTTATTATTCTAAATTATATATATTTTAAATAGATGTATGAATCTCTTCATAGCAAATAGGTTTTATATTTTTAACTAGATTCATCTGCGGTTTGGCAAGCATTTATTACGCGATAATTATTTTCGACACATTTCTTAAATGGTTCTAACGTATTTCGTTCCTAAACAATTTCTTTAAAATAAATTCTAAACTGCGTCCTCCTGATAAATTCTAGAGTGGTTTTGATGATTAAAAGAATATTGATAAAATTAAAGCTCGCCAATATCTAAAAAAGAAAAAATGAAATCCGTTAAGAAATAGAGGACAAAGATCTACTTACCTACTTTGCCTCTTTATATATAAAATAAATTGTTTTTTTTTACGTTGGGATATCCCTTATGGACACCCATCCTCCCGGGGGAGAGGGTGGGTTATGTCCGAGTTGGACGGACTAAAACCCCACGGTGTACCGACAGAACGTAGTGTTGGGGCGGCAAGGGATCGTTCTAGGCTATTCCCCTTAGATAGCTGCCCCAACAGTCCGCTCGGCGGTTGGTGGCCGCTGGGCTCCTACCTATAGAGAGGCAGCTGGGTACACACCAGCTGCCTCCCCTCGTCTGCCGGACCTGTGCAATGAGGAGATGAGCCCCCCGACTACATCCCCTCAGGTCCGACTACGGTGGCAGGTGGCAGTTCTCCGTTGGCGAAGACGGCCGCTGAGGGTGTCCGCCTCGCGGGCCCTCTCCGCCGTCTCCTTTTGCGAGATGACTTCCTCGCAAAAGGAGGCCACGGCTCGCGACGCCTGCTCGCTGCCGAGCATGGACAAAACCACGCTCGGCTGTGACAAATCTTCTCCTACCGCCGCCACCAGGGTGCGACGCTCCACTTCCCACGTAACACAGTCAGACAGAGTGTGCTGCGCAGTATCCTTCTCAGCGCCTAACTCGTGGCAGGCGGCGGTCGGCTCACTGCAAACGATCGTGCAGGTACCACCCGAAACAACCGTGTCCGGTCAGCACCTGCACCAGCCTAAACGTCAGAGAGCCCCACTCTCAACTAATCCGCTTCCGCAGGACCGGGAGCGCAGGATGGCGTCAACGGTGTACGTTCCGTAGCACGCGTCCGCCAGGTCCTGCATCCACCTCTCGACTGCCCCCTCCCGCAACTCCCGCCTTCTGACTTCTATCTACCTGGGAGCCGGAGGCTCCCCACTACGCTTGCTGTACCTGTGCCGTGTACGCGATTCACGGCGGCGAGCACCCCAGCCTCCGGCTACCAGGGAAGGGAGCTGACAAGCGCAAAGGTCACTGCCGATGACACCGTCCGGTATGCTCGGATTGCCCTTAGTGCCAGCAGCAGCGCTCGGACGTTGGCGGCACCGAGGGCATCAGCCCAGACCGGTTACCCGCAGGCGGCCATCGCCCGCACAACTCATATGTAGAGTCGATGGCACCCGGCACCCGGCCTCCCAATATTGGGGAGCAACCGGCCGAGTGCCGCCGCCGCCCTAACAATTCGCGACCCGAGCCCCGCAAAGTGGCGCTCGATACGCCAGCGCCCGTCTAGGGTGAGGCCCAAGTACCTCATGTGGGCACGCACCCTAATCCGGGCGCCCTCCACCATAATGTGGGCCCCAGGTAGTGGCCCCCGCCGAGGCCCATGAAAGAGTATGGCCTCGATCTTCTCGAGGGCCATCCTGAGACCCGACCTTCTTATGCGCCTGACCGCAAGAGTTGTAGCCATCGTGGCCAGGCGCTCTACCACTCTCCAGTGCCCCCCCAGGCCACGACTAGGGGATTTTTTTTCCATACTTATCTATTGTTTGGTTAGTCCCTTTGTATATTTAGATTCTGCAATCGATGTATTACGGAAATTAGCGATAATGCTTTTATAATTTAAAACAAAAAACTTTGCACAACATGAAAATTGTCAATTCTGAAGTTGTTTTAATGTTTGTTTGTTCATATTTCATCCTGAAGATCCTATAACTTGTGACGATTATCAAATATAATTTTGATATTATAAAATATATGTAACTACAAAATTGCTAGACGACAATAATCTCCACTTAAAAACACGCGCAGAATCCCGTAGCCATCTAGTTTATTCATGAGTTTGTAAAGATAATTTATTGTGACTATAATTTTGTAGAAAGCTTTTGAGAAGCTTAAGACTAGACGTTTTGCCGATTTTATCTACAGTAAACCTATATGCATATATGCATAATCTTTATATCTGAAGAGCTTTGTTAAATAGCGACTTATTCATTTTTATTTCGAGAATCACTTTACTCTTTTTATGTATTGTTCCATCGAATAAATAGAAGTTTGTTTAAAAAAGAAACAACTTTCAGGACATAGAAGTAAAAACAAAATAAGACAAAAGAAAAATTCTAAACAAATAATAGTCGGCCAGACTGAACATTTGTTGTCGTTATAATTTCGAGAGAGAGGAATGTTAACTAAACTGTACAATAAACAAATAGCTTTCTTCTATATTGAATGAACATATCATGAGCGTACACGTAAAATAAACAGAACTGTTAAATAAATTATAACAAATAGTCAACGTTACTTCTAAGAAGGAAGGTTTTTCAATCCGTTGTTTTATTGTTAATAAGTTTTGGCCTTTGACAGCAAACTCACTCGATGTTAAATGAATTTTCATCATAATGCTTCCCTTTATTGAAACATCCGACTCCCCTGTAAGGCTTCAAATCTATTATATCGATGTATTCAGAATGTAAAATGGTAAACGGAGATGAGGACTTACTCACAAATTCATATGCCAAAATACTCGTAGCTGCTTGGCTGTTTAATAAATAAAAACTAAATTAAATGTGTCATTTTTTATAATTGTAACTGATCTATTCAATTACTTTACCAATTTTAAATTAACTCTTTTGAAGCTCTATTATTAGAAATTTGATTGATTATTAAAAATAAAGCTGGCCAATTTAGATATAAACAGTTAAGAATCAATTCTAGCAATTAATCACTTTTTAAATAACCGACATGAGTTCGAACAGAGCTACTGCACACTACGACGGCCACCGAAAGAGTGAGTCAACACGGCAATCGTCGCTCCGTATATGGCCCGTTCGCAATATAACTACCCGACATTAAAACATACCGTCGATCAATTGCGTCTCGGGTCATTAGTAACACCACCGATATATTCTATAGTAAGTCATTAGTAGTATGGAGAGTGCTAACACTGCTATTACCACCAATGACTCAACCCCAATGAGAAAGCGTAATGAAATGTAGTATATATAGTTCTTGAAAAGTCAGTTATATGCTCGTCGTACAAGTTCCGTCAAAATCGTTATCGACATCTCAAAGATTAACCTCATCAAGCTAGATACTTCACTTTTATATTTAGTACCTGAGAGACCGAACCTATGTAGCTCGGTTCTTTAAAAAACCATTTTTAGATTAAAATAAACTATTAGGTTTGCCTTATAAAATTAACATTAAAAATATATATATATTAAAAAATATGTCTTCTGCTCTCACTCGGATTCGAACTGGGGTTACACGGACTTTCGAAGCAACCGATTTCAGTCTGAGTTATTTTTGTTTTGATAGCGCCGGCGAAATATATCTTTATATTCTAGCTATATTTTTTTATTGCCTGAAAACTCAGTTTAAAAAGTGTTCTATGAATAAAATCTAGCTAGATCGATTTATCGTCCCCGAAACTACCTACATACAAAGTTTCGCGGTCAGAGATAACGCCGTTTCCGAGATCCTGAATATATAGAAATACACAAGGATTGCTCGTTTAAAGGTATTAGATAGAGATGTATATACTAGTATTTTAGAATACGATATACTTAGATAATAGTTCATGAATGTAAATACATTAGTTACTTTATAGGAACGGTAACGTCGACGGCTGACGATCCACCGCTTCTATCATTATTTATTGTTATTGTTTCCATTCCGAGACCGAAGTCCACTGCGTTCGGTTCGGATTTGCCGGGCCCTTGTTTATTCTACTTAAGGCATGGATATTTGACATTTATTCGGGACACACCAATGGTCCGAGCCCTGAATTTCTCGGCTTATTGTGAGTAATATTGAACCTATCGAGTTCCCTTGTACACGATGATATATTGCTCCACTAACCTTTCCCTTATAAAAGAAATGTAAGTAGGCTTTAGACCTAATTTCCGAACTGGAAATATGATGAAGACAATTTCTGATGAATTCTCTAACTTATAGGTCATTACAAATATATTTTGCTGAACGTAGCAATTTAAACATTGAGTAACCTCTCCGTTTTTCTTTGTAATTATACATATTAGTAATTAATTATACTATCAACTTTTTACGATTGTCCTTACATTAAAAAAATATTGAAAACCAAACATATTGGATAAGTTAATTAATAGTTTATTTAATATGCGTTTCAAATTACAAGATAATCACATCTTCACTGCGTTGATTTAATTCTCGAAAAAATTATAACGCCAACAACAAATAATATTTTATAAAAAGTGTTATTATCATTAGTAATAGAAAACTTCAAATTCAAATTACTATAACAAATAAATGAACGTTACATATAGATATACATATAAAGTAACTAAAATTTATATCTATAATGATTTTATTATAAATTAAGTTACAAAAACTTATCTATGTTCTTAGCACTACGAAGACGTGGTAACTATTTTGTGTCAAATATATATTGCTGCTAGATAAATTAGTTATTCATTATCAATTAGTTAAAATTATTAACTTTATGCTTTTTGTTATTTTATACGCCACGTAAAATTAGACATAATTTAGATGTTATCGTTTTATTGAATTGCACATTTTTTACTTAAATTCCGAATTATGAAACAAAAAGTAGCTTTTGTCTTCTTTTTTGAAACGCCTAGTATAACCAAAAATTACATTAAAACCATCATAATTTAAAAATCTGTGATAGTTTAGAGATTAGGTACTTATATATCAATCATATGCAAATCCTTGCCCGTACCGAAGGATTACGGTTACATTATACAAAAATAAATATCTAACAATGTAAAATACATACTTTATTCAAAACAAAAAGGATGCTTATTCAGAGTCTATTATATATTCCAAAAATATTACATATTGCATTACATATTACACATAGCACTTTTTAATTGCTCTTATAATTTGTTATGATATGTAAAGATTGCCAACTCTTGGTCGCAAATCTGTCAGGAAGCTTTCATTCTAGCGGCTACACTTGAAAGTGCTAGGCTTAATTATTTACCTAGCATTTTCCGCCCAGTCATCACTTAGCACTGTCTGTTTGTGGTCAAGATAGATTATTAAATATATAGAAATGACATCTAGAATAAACAGGAGTAAACTGGAGCTGACCATTATCGGTATTTCAATTTAATCTATACTGCTTTTGTTTTATATTGTTTAGTATAATTATAACATGTCAATTAATGAAACAATTTTGCCAGAGTGCTGTCTATATTAAATCCTGTTGTTACAATGGAAATCCGATACACTGAACGTAGTTTATGAGCATGGTATTAATTATTAAACAATGGCTCTCTAACAATTAATCAAGTTATTGTAAATTTGTATTAGGTGAAATTGATGTTGAATTTAGCAGATAAACATCAATTAAACAAATTCGTATTCTTGTACTTCTGTTTTTATAATGCAAGTAATGAGAACAACCACGTTTTTAGTAACTCAGCCAAAAGGCTGCTTAAAGTGCTTGGCATTAATTATACGTTCAGTTTGATTTTAGAAATCGGTCAAAAAAAGTATTGGTTGCATTTTACCACTACCTTCAAACCTAAGTAAGGGAACCAGTTCAGTACCTTTGCCTCGTTTGTTAGTAAACTGATTTTTTTGTAAAAAAACAATGAAAACAGTTGTTTTCCATATCATCGACGCGTAGAAACCTTTATTCATGAATTTCTATGAGTCATACTTTACAATTCTTATATCTACCAATCTACCATATTTGTTTACTCTTTGGCATAAAAATATTAGTGATAATGAAATTTCAAATATTAATAAATTAAGGTCGTATTTAGATCACTGAACCACTTCTAGTTTACATCCATTTTTAAACCTAACTTCTTCTAATACATTATCAAAATCTCTCATTTTTAAGTTCATTTTTTGGTATTTCTATTATTGCTTTATATTTCCAAAAAACATTATTTGGCGATAGGAGTTTGATTGTAAACATTAATTTTAATTTACATATATTACTTAAATTTTTAAAGTTTATTATATGTAAGGAAAGATTTCTACCTTAAAATAATAACTAGCTTCTGCCCGCGACTTCGTTTATGTAAAAGATGAAACTATTTTAAAAACATCATACGGTAACCCGGATTTTGAAACTTGCATCATTGGTGCTCCACTCATATTATTCTTACTGTTATGATATATAGCCTTCCTCGATAAATGAGCTATCTAAGACTGAACAAATATTTTCATATCGGACCCGTAGTTTTTTAGACTAGCGTATTCAAGTAAACAAACTCTTCAGCTTGATAATCTTATATATAAAATTCTCGTGTCAAAACGTTAGTTACCGTACTCCTCTGAAACGGTTTGACTGATTTTTATGAAATGTTATATTCATATTCAGTAGGTCTGAGAATCCGCTACTATCTATTTTTCATACCCCTAAGTGATAAGGGTTGCTCAGCCGTAACATTTTTTTTGGACATTTTTTTTTAATTTGTTATAATGAGGCATTACAAAATACATACAAACCCTAAATTTTTAGCCTTCTAACATCAACCCTTGATTTTTAATAGTCATTTTAGTAATTAATCATTTTTCACCCCACTCGATAACTAATCAATTATCACTTGGTAAGTTATTCCAGAGAAACGGGTTCTAGGCTTATTTTAAAAGATTTCTCACATACCATCTGGGTATATGTTTGAGCGAGTCCCTTGAAAGTTTGAATTCACAATTGAAAACGGTAGGTGTGGCTGCAATGGGATATAAGATTTATTAAATTTTTTCGCGTTAAAAATATAATTGAAACCAGTGATAACCAATTTGGTGCAGACGAAGTTGCACGGGTCAGCTACTATTGGTATAGATTAATGAAATTCAAATACTGTTATCAGTACATCCTAATAATTTTAGTTTATATGGATAACCAGATTATCTGTTTTCTATATACAACATCTCAGGAGGACAATTTTCATAAGTAACCAAAGTTGCTTCGTTTGACCTATAAAAGTTCCCGGTACTGACCTCGGTAAGTTCTTGTAAATTCTACGCTTAGAGTTCCTCAACTTACTAACAACAATATTTTATCACTGTCGCATTAGTGAAGAAGACATGGCTTCAACAATGGAGTCGGTTCAAAGACCAATTTACGTACTTTCCTTAAATTTTGAATTAGCTTTTTGACCAGGGCTTCGCTCGCGTTATTGTAAATGTAGCATATCCCTATACAATAGTATTTTTTTACGATAGTCATTATGAAATAAGTATTTTTGTGACAAAAAATTAATAAAAAATGTGAACTTAGCCAGTTTTTCCCTTTTTTACTTGTATTATTGTGATCTACTCATTTAGAGCCACGCTGAACCCACTGGTTTCAGCATGAATGGGTCAGCTCGCCCGGGGAAATACCACCCGGCCCATAGAAACACGAAGTGCCAGCATTGTTGTGTTTCATTCGGAGAGTGAGAGCGGCGGAGGCCCTCCTTCCTTTCCCCTCCCCCTACTCTCCATTCCCTACCGCTCCCTCAATCACAGGCGGGCAACGTACTTGTGACATCCGTGGTGTTGCTAGCGTCTATGGATGGTGGTGATCACTTAACATCATGTGAGCCACCAGTTCGTTTCCCTTCAATGATAAATAGGACCAATTTAAAATATTATTCAGTCATGTCGACAGGAAAAAGCTGCAAAGAAATTCAACAGTGCCTTTTCCATAATATTTTTCAAGAATCTCGCTTGCCAGTTCACGATATTACTTCCGAATATAAACATCACTGCGAAGAGAGAAGAGGAAGTTGTTAACGCTACAAATATTTACAGGATATAATATTTCGTTAAAATCGTAGTCAGCACACACGACGACGCAGAAAAACATAAATCCGACACGTCGAGATCCACCGACAAGGAAAACCGGGACACAGCTCGTCTGCCTTTACGCTAAAATCATATAAAAAACGTGACGAGCTTGCGAATTCTAACTTATGTAGTAGAAAAACTGGTAGAGATTTTGTTTTTATTTCTAGGTGTTAGAAAAAAATTGTATTATTTTTATAAAACAGTAGTGCGATTTTTTTTTTCAATCTGACTACGCTAAAGACCCAGAAAGGTCTTAACACATTCACCGGACTACTAATTTTCCCGTGACTGCTTTTTTTTTATAGTTTTATCAAAAAATTGGAAAAAATGAGAAGATATTATAAATTACATTTTAAAGTTGAATAACATCAAAACGCGTAGGTGTATCAAAAATATAAGATAGCATTTTTGTAGAGCGTTCAATTTTATACAAGAGAATGGTCTAGCATTTTGATGAACCATTAAAGAGTTATAAAATTCTAAACTCAAAAAGGACATGCTTTATGTGACACAAAATCTTACATCAGTGCAACAACATTACACACATTACCTCCACATACGTGCACGCATCCACACTTACGCATGAAAGTGGAAGGGTTTGTTTCTTTCCTTTATCCAACTGAAATAATTTAGAAAATTATCCGACATATAAGAATTGTTGAGGCATGTATGCTTGGTGCACATATATGTCCCAACAACTCAGATATGTATGAATAATTAGCTTAGGTCAGCTCAGATAGGTCGCGAATTTCACTTATCAGGCAATAGCCCAAGCCGAGGTGTGACGTGCATCCTTGAGCTAGTTGGCAAATGAAATCGGCTGAGTACCCTAAGCGCTCGCCTTAGTAGTCCGGTGAAGCTGTTAAGACCTTGCTAGGTAATAGCGTAGACAGTTCCAGAAAAAAATAAAGACGTCGTCATACACGGTTTTGACTGGATATGGACAGAATTGGTTGTTGTTACATGTACGTGAATACCAGTTTTAGTAATCTTCAGTTGAAAGATATAACGGTTGAATATACTGCAATTCTAATAGAGTTTTCTTTAATTTACATCTTATAAATATTTATCGAACACTTAATATATTTTTAGAAAGTAATTAAGTTTTAAACTGTCACTTGCCATTCATGATTGCAAATAATTTTAAATATTTTTTACCCTAATTTAAAAGCGGTCAAAAATTCGTCCAAATTACCGACCCAAACGATTAAGTCAAGTTGTAAAATAACCGGGTGACAGATGTTACGTCGGTCGGTTAGGAACCATCCAAGGTAAAATGAAGCTTTGCATAATCATAAAATAGTATGCGCGGGCCCGTTATATTTGAGTTTATGACTCTAAACGGAGGTGCTTCCCCCATTAACACCCTATAAAGTGAAAGATTAGAGGCCATAAATTTTGCAGCAGGTAATTTATAGATAACTATTTATCAAAAGGTAAATATAAACGGGCTTCGTTTCAGTGCTGCCAGCTCTATTATTAAACTAAGAGGTCATGGGTTCTTTACAGCTTCAGATTGCGACTCTTATGTACCTTCTAAGATAATTGCAGCTTAATAATTTAGCAATTAATTTAATTTGTGGTCATTATATAATAAGCCGGTTCTATTTTCTCAACAATATTTCACAACAGTAACATTTATTTTTTGGTTAGCTAAATATCTTTACATTAAATATTAAAACTAAAAACAGAAATTTAACTGTACACTTTAATGATACTTACGTTATTAGAACATGGTATTTTTCAAAATGCCAAATACCCGTAACAATAAGCACAATAATATCGGAAACTATCTAACACCAATCAAGTCCAACAGCCAATAAAAAAGTTGCCAAGACACTTTTAACCATATATGAAAATAGATAGTAGATAAGTATGACTGTTTAAAGATCTGCAATATTCTCACAGAGTACTCACTACTTGCTTCTCGTTCTAAATCAATTTAAAAAATTGGTGCTTAATATTTGGCATAGTTATCTCGAGAAACACAAAACTGAAATACATTCAACATCCGGTGATTTACGCTAAAACGAACCGGTATGATAAATGGGGATGCCGTGAAACTCACGTATCGTGCAGTCCGGCCCACGCCCCGCACCTCGGCTCGCGCCCATTACGTAATAATTAACCTTGAAAAGCGCCTTCTCAATTTTGTTCATTGAGACTAGATGTGATTTTTTGCGTTTAAAAGTATCGTTCCCATACTTTTAGATCTTTTAGAACAAACTAACTAATGTTGTCTTTGTTGTTTAATAAGCTTGTTTTGATATTATTTTTTATTTATTGTTAAATGTGACCATGAACTTCTTTATGATTGAATCTCTTAATGGTCGCTGTTGTCTTCGATATAATAACAATATTAACGATTACAAATAAAATCCTTATTACATTAGAAAAAGACGTTCGCTGTAACATTAATTCCCAGTTAATTCTACCACAAGTTACTTGAGATCTTACTGTTAACTGTAGTACATTTTCTGTGAGTCGCAACGTGATGTTTCGTATTTTAAAAATGAATTAATAAAAAAACATATTTTCTAATAATGATTTATCAGACATAAATTTTATAAGTCTTCATAGAAAAAGTTGCTTATTTATGAATCAAAAAGATCGAATAACAATAGTATAATTTCAATTTTCAAAATCAAAGCTCTGACAACAGAAATACGCAATATCTTATTTCTAGAAGCGAACGCAGTAAATAAAGTCAAGTCAAAGTGTAATTTATTATCAAGTTCCGAAGTAGGAATTGGTTTAAGCAGAGATGCACACTCAAAACGAAATAAAGCGATGGTTCCGTGCCGTTGATTTATCGTGTTTTTTTTTCTAGCCTATTCTTCAAAAGTAAATTTATTATCCGCGGATATTCGTATATTGCGCGTTAATTCAAAGTTTTCTGTACAATTCATTCAATGTCGAGGGAAACTGGGTGGCACTGTTTTTTTCCTCAACTATTGCATGCATTGAAAAAAATTATATAACTTTTGTTATTGATTGTTTACCGAATGAAATAACTTAGCGTTTGATTACAATTTTATTTTTCTTTATATCATATAGCAGGCAAACGAACATGCGGGTCACCTGTTGTAAAGCGATCACCGCCGTCCATAGACACTAGCAACCCCAGAAGAGTCGCAAGTGCATTGTCTGCCTGTGATTGGGGGAATGGATAGAAAGTAAAAGGGGAAGGGAGAGGAGAGGGGAGGGGAGACGGGTCTTCGGCGATCTCACTGACCGAACGAAACGCAACAATAAAAGCACTGTTACCTCACGTCGGTTTTCTGTGAGAGGGTGGGGGCACCCCGGACGAGCCGACCCATTCATGCTGAAACTAATAATATCTTCAGCGTGGCTCTACCACCAACCTACCAATTATGTAAATAATAATATATAATAATTATGTATTATATTAAACTAGAGGACATGGCGGACGTTGGCCTGCCCTGATAATTAAAAAAATATAGATAACTTATGTAACTAAACTTTCCCCATGAATCACTCCATCTTCTGGTGAAAACCGTATGATAACACAATTTTTGAATTTATCGCGAACAGAATGACAGATAGACGCGGCAGCGGGTTTTGTTTTACGAGTATACTATGTACTGAAAATGAAGTAGTTAAAACTGGTATATTTTAAACCTGAAAAGAAAACTGATTCAACACGCTGGTAACTGATAATCAATAATTTTTAAATTAACACTTTAAGTATCTGAACAAGACCGAAATAAGTCCAAATCTAAATATATCCTTAAAACAATTTGTAACAATTTTCATATATACAATAGCATTGAAGGTAAAGCGATACAAGTTTCTTGAATTGAAGCTGTGTGGTGCCGGCAGAGTAGAATAGCACCACCCCATATCTTCCCGTGGGTATCGTAAAAGGCGATTAAGGGAGTGTGAGATAGTACTGACCCCTTGTATTTTCTCACCGGAATACTGCACCATCTGTCCGAGTCCTTCTCTGGTCGTAACAGTCCCCGTTCCACTGGGTCCAGAAGAACAAGGACGAGTATGTGCACCTGTGTTTGCGCGTACACTTGTGCACCTTAATATATCCTGCGCATCTGACCGCTTCTACTACTGGACTCCGAGTACGCAAAAGACCTGTGGCGATAGGTAAAGGTAGAGAGGTCTAGCCTGATGCAAGCTAGACTTTGTCTGATACCTGCACACAGGTGGTCCCGGGGGTGTGAGTACACGCCGTGGTCGCTTCCGCGCTGCAAATTTGGGGCGACGGCGCGGACTCGGCAGCACTCGGGATGACAAAGCAGCCCTGTTTAGGGAGGCACTGCTTTCCCCGCTCAGCCAGGGAGGGGGCTAGAAAAGGTGCCCTAAAAAATGCTCGTCCCAACTTGTCAGATGGTAGTAACCGCGGCTATCATCGCATCATCCAAATCGTGGTCGACGTCACAAGTATAATTTTAAAAGAACACCTGTTATGACGTTCGGTGCGTGGAACGTGCGAACGCTTCTCGATCGAGATGGCAATGCCTGCCCTGAACGTAAAACCGCCATAGTAGCTCGGGAACTTCATCGCTATAACGTGGATGTGGCTGCTCTCAGCGAAACACATCTTCCCGATGAAGGAGAGCTGGTGGAAGTAGGTGGTGGCTACACTTTCTTCTGGAAAGGTACCGCTACCTCCGAAACTCGACAATCAGGTGTCGGTTTCGCCATCAAAAATCACTTAGTAAAGTGTTTGGAGGAGTACCCTGTATACATCTCGGACCGTGTTACTACACTGCGCCTTCACCTGGACAAAGACAACTACCTTAATGTCATCAGTGTCTATGCTCCAACGCTAGACAAGTCTGATGACATCAAGGATAAGTTCTATGAGGAAGTGGCTTATTGCCTCGATAGCATAAACGCCAGAGAGCAGATTTTATTGCTAGGCGATTTCAATGCCAGGGTTGGTCGGGACTATGAGGCTTGGCCTGGAGTTCTGGGTAGACATGGAGTTGGCAACATGAACAGCAATGGTCAGTTGCTGCTCAGTCTTTGTGCTCAATACGGTCTGGCAATTACGAACACTATGTTTAGACTTGCCGCCAAGTACAAGACAACATGGATGCACCCAAGATCCAAGCATTGGCATTTGATTGACTATGCAATCGTAAAGCAAAACGACTTCAGCCAAGTGCAAGTCACCCGCGTAATGCGTGGTGCGCATTGTTGGTCTGATCACAGACTTATTGTCACTAAGCTGCGAATCCGCCTCCGTCACCCGCGTAGATTTCCTATAAAAAAGCTTGCGTCTTTGAACGTTGATAAGCTAAAAGATCTCGCGGTTAGGGTGAACTATGCTGAAGCTCTGTCTAAAAACCTGTTGCCAGCTAATGAGCTAGGTGATGTTGTTGCTGCCTGGCAAACTTTGTCATCTCATATCATGGATACCGCTTCAACTGCACTAGGTAAAAAAATCCGTCGCAATGAAGACTGGTTTGATGGAAATGATGAAGTCCTGCGGGCAGCATTCGACAGACACCGAGAACTCCTGCGACAGCACAAAAGACGAAGTGGAAGCGTTGTGGTCATAAAAGCTAGTGACCTCGAATTGCGCAAGCTGTCTCGAAATATGAAAGACAAGTGGTGGCAGGACAAAGCTAGACACATGCAATGGCTCACTGATACAAACCAGCTGGGAGAGTTCTACAGTGAGGTACGTAAGCTGATTGGTACAACCTACCATGCAAGGGTGCCTTTAAGGTCTCTAGACGGTAGTCACCTGTTGACGAGCAAGGAGGATGTACTAAAGCGCTGGGCTGAGCACTTCAATACTCTGCTGAATGTGGATCGATCAGCTGATCTACAAAGCATCAGTTTAATGCCTCAGCTCCCTTTTGCATTTGAGCTGGATGAGTCTCTATCGCATGACGACGTTGCTACTGCCATCAGACAGCAACAAAACAAACGGGCGGTTGGCATTGACCTTATACCGGGAGAGCTGATAAAATACGGAGGAGAGGAGTTGCACATATATGTGTGGGAACTATTTGTTCGCATGTGGGAGGAGGAGCGCGTTCCGGATACATTTAAAGTATCGCGCATAAGTGCTCTCTACAAGAACAAAGGTGACCGTTCGGACTGCAACTCATATCGCGGTATTTCGATCCTTACAGCCCCCGGAAAGGTCTTTGCGAGAGTTCTCTTAAACCGCCTAAAGAACTTGTCCGAAAAGATTCTGCCAGAAACCCAGTTTGGCTTCCGACTGGATCGAGGCACATGTGAAGCTATATTCTCTGTGCGTCAACTGCAAGAAAAGAGCAGAGAACAGGATCGTCAGCTGTACCTTTGCTTTGTTGACCTGGAGAAGGCTTTCGATAGCGTGCCTCGGGAAGCTCTATGGTTGGTGCTAGGTAAGCTCGGGTGCACAGAAAAGTTTGTGAGACTTCTCAGACTCCTGCATGATAACATGCAATGCTGCATTGCCGTAGACGGTGAACAGACAGACTTCTTCCCCGTTACCTGTGGGGTGAAGCAAGAATGCGTCTTAGCACCTACTCTGTTCGCCTTATATTTTGCGGTAGTAGTAAGAGAAGTCTTAGAAACTGTTTATCAAGGAGTTCGCATCCGCTTCCGCACAGACGGCAGTCTTTTCAACTTGGCTAGACTTAAGGCTCGCACTAAAGTCTCATACGCCTTGATCACTGAGATCATGTATGCTGATGACTTGTGCTTCATAGCAGAATCCCCAGACGGCCTGCAGCAGCTGATGTCCGCATTCCACCAAGCCTGTCGTAAGTTTGGCCTGAAGATCAGTGTCAATAAGACGGAGGTGATGTCCCTGGACATACACCGTCACGAGACACTGACCATAAAACTTGGTGAGGATGTCCTGAAGCAGGTGGATAAATTTCGCTATCTGGGGAACACTGTAACATCTAAGTGTGACCTTGATGCTGAGATCAATAGCAGGGTGGGTGCTGCAGCTGTGGCATTTGGTAAGCTATGTTCCAAGGTCTTCTGCTCGCATGATCTTAAGCTAGCCACGAAAATATCTGTTTACATGGCAATCGTGCTGCCAAACCTCCTATATTCCTCTGAGACGTGGTGTGTATACCGCCGCCACATTCGCACTCTGGATCGCTTCCACCTTAAATGCCTTCGTACCATCATGAAGATCAGATGGTCCGACAAAGTGCGAAATACTGAAGTTTTGCGACGAGCCAATGTTGGTGGCATTGAAGCTTATTTAATGCGTCGACAGCTTCGGTGGTGCGGTCATGTATCTCGTATGAAGGAGGAGAGAGTGGCGAAGCGCATCTTCTATTCTGAACTGGTGGAGGGCAAGCGGAATCCCGGTGGTCCCCTCCTTCGGTACAAGGATGTCCAAAAGCGTCATATGAAGAGATGCAATATAGAGCCCTCTTGTTGGGAAAGTTTGGCAGCACAACAGCTAGAATGGCGCAGGATGGTAAACAGCAAAGTACGCGAGTTCGAGGCTCAGCGTAAAGCTGACCTTGATACCAAACGCGACCAGTTAAAGGCTCGCCCTCCTGCTGCCATAACATATCATTTTGAGAACGGCGTACTTACGTGTCCTCAATGTTCACGAAGTTTCGCCACGAAGATAGGCTACATAAGCCATCTTCGAGCACACCAGCGCCGCTTATAAGTTTAGGGGTCAAAGTGGTCGCCATGGCCGAAACCGGTCGGACCAATCATCATCATCATCACAAGTTTATGAGGTAAATATCTGTTTCCATCTTTTTTTTTTCGAACTGACTACGCTATTGTCTTAGCAAAGTCTTAACTGCTTCACCGAACTACTAAGGCGAGCGCTTAAGGCGCTCAGCCGATTTTATTTGGGTAACTAGCTCAAGGATGCATGGCACACCTTTTTTTTTTTTTTTTTTTTTTTACGTGGGGAAATCCATTATGGATACCCACCCTCCCGGGGGAGAGGATGGGCTATGTCCGACTCTCACGGACTAAAACCCCACGGTGTACCGACAGACCGTGTTGTTGGGGCGGCAAGGGATCATTCTAGCTAATCAACCTTGTAAAGCCGCCCCAACGGTCCGCCCGGCGAAAGGTGGCCGCCGGGCTCCTACTTATAGAGAGGCAGCTGAGTACACACCAGCTGCCTCCCCTCGTCCGCCGGACCTGTGCAATGAGGGGATGAGCCCCCCGACTACATCTCCTCAGGTCCGGCTACAGTGGCAGGAGGAGTTGGGCAAAGCGCCGCCTCCTCCTGCCGGTCCTCCGTTGGCGGAGACGGCCACTTATAGGATCTGCCTCGCGGGCCCTCTCCGCCGCCTCCTTTTGCGAGATGACCTCTTCGCAAAAAGAGGCCACTGCTCGCCACGCCTGTTCGCTGCCGAGCATGGCGGAGACCACACTCGGCAGCGACAAATTCCCCCCTACCGCCGCCGCCAGAGTGCGGCGCTGTCCCTCCCACGCAACACACTCAGAAAGCGTGTGCTGCGCGGTGTCTTCCTCAGCGCCGCACTCGTGACAGGCGGCGGTCGGCTCCCTACGAGCGATCCGGTGCAGGTACCACCCGAAACAACCGTGCCCGGTTAGTACCTGCACCAGCCTGAACGTCAGGGAGCCCCAACTCCTCCCTATCCATTCTCGCAGGACCGGGCGGACGGCGTCGACGGTGTACGTCCCGAAACGCGCGTCCGCCAGGTCCTGAATCCACCTTTCTAGCGCCCCATCCCTATACTCCCGCCTCTTGGTCTCTATCTCTCTGGGAGCCGGAGGCTCCCCACTACGCTTTCTTGCCGCCGTGAATTCGTACACGGCGGCGAGAACCCCAGCTTCCAGCTCCCAGGGAAGGGAGCCGGCAAGCGTGAAGGCCGCCACCGAGGACACCGTCCGGTACGCCCGGATTGCCCTCAGTGCCACACCTCGGCTTAGCTGTTGCCTGTTACATACAAACTCGCGACCTATCTTAGCTAACCTGGCTAACTATTCATATATGTTTAAGTTGTTGAGACGCATATGTGTACCAAGCATACACGCCTCAACAACCCCTCCATATATTTTTTATCGGAAAATTAGAGTTTTTCGAGTTCGATAAGGGAAAAAAATAAAACCCTTCCACTTCCATGTGTAAGCGTGTAGTAGGCGTGCACGTGTGTGGGGGGTGATCGTGTAGTGTTGTAGCAGTGAAGTAAATTTTTGTGTCACTGTATCGCGCAAGTAACGCACTCAAGGGCTCCGTGCCGAGGGATCGAACCTAGACTTGAACCGCTGCCGAGGGGTGCCTAATGTGGTGTGCGGGAGCGAAATTTACCCACAGACCACGGCGGCGTGATCTGTAGTTACACGGGCGTGGCCGTGAACACGCTCTGTTTGGAGAGACAGGCTGGTACTGATAGTTCATTGCCGTTATTTCATCAGAAGGGGTCGATTAAAATATGTCGCGGACGTCTATAATAATGCGCAGCGTTCGGTACGGATTCGTATTGTGCGGCGGATACCACTAACGGACTGCTGATTCCATCATCACCATCATCATCATCATTACCCTTATCCCACCTGAGTAGGGTCGGCACAACATGTTCTCGTTTTCCATTCTCTCCTGTCAGATGCCATCTCTGTATTCACACCTTTTACACACATATCATTATTCACACAGTCCATCAATACCTTTTTCGGTCTTCCTCTACTCGTATATCCATCCACTATCATATTCAACACTTTTCTAGTTAAATGGTTTTCATCTCTTCTCATGACATGCCCATACCATGCTAACCTATTACTCCTCAACTTCTCTGTCACTAGTGCTATGTTCAAACTTCCTTTGATATATTCATTCTTTATCTTATTCATTTTAGTCACACCACACATCCACCTTAACGTTCGCATCTCCGCCGCATGTGATTTTTACCCATCCGTCTCTTTCGTAGCCCAGCACTCAGATGCGCACAACTTGACCGGTGTTATCATAGTTTTATAAATATTCCCCTTGAGTTTCAAAGGCATTCAAAATATCTGATTCCAGCAAATCGTAAAAAGTTGTAGCTTTATATATCACCTGAATTATTAATATACTTTACTAGTATCAGCGCTTGAGAACAGTCTCATCTAATATGAAATGACTATGTGGTCTAACATAGCAAACAGGCTAAATCTAGTGGCATATTGGCTCTTGATTATGGCAGCAAGAACATCTATAGGTAGTTGACAGATACTTAACGTGATGGTGGTAGCTAGTTACGCGGTATTAGAAAAAGTCTACCATCACGTTACAGTTTCATTGCTTTGCTTTCCTCCACCAAAAAATCCGGCACATTTGCAAGTATTAGATCATACGTAGATGGACGCCGTCACTAAAGACGCTGTGGTGGCAATGTTAAGGATGTTTTTTGTATTGTAAAGTACTACGCAGTTAGCCACAGCCCCCACTTCAATTAGTTGTGTAGTCTTCGTCGCTACCCCATGTATAATTTTCTAAAGTAATAAATATTAATTTTTAGTGTATATTCTGGAGTATCATTTCTCCGCCCTACAGTCACACATCAAAAAAACGATAAGAAATAAAAATCCAAAACACTAAAACTTTTTACTGCCCTTCACAGCTTCACCGGACTACTAAGACGAGCGCTTAAGGCAATGAGCCGATTTTATTTAGGTAACATGCTCAAGGGTGCACGGCATACCTCGGCTTGGGCTGTTATCGAAGAAAAACCCAGTATGGCCTAATTAAACTATTCTAAGCTAATCGACCATGTATTCATTTTTGAATTATGCAATTAAAAATTGCATGATTCAAAAACACAACATATAAATCGGAAAGAAACGAACTAAACTACTCAATTCAGTTCGAATAACGGAAAAAAGTAAACCCTTCCACCAGTTTGTGTAAAGGTGCATGACTGGATATATGTGTGTGTGTGTGTGTGTGTGTGTGTGTGTGTGTGTGTGTGTGTGT
>JACEII010000009.1:4723054-4782267 GCA_014332785.1 Antheraea mylitta
TGTGTGTGTGTGTGTGTGTGTGTGTGTGTGTGTGTGTGTGTGTGTGTTATCGATGTGGTTTGTACTGTATCGCGATAGCAGCATGTTTGTGATCACCCGGGTGATCTCGGCCAAAGACACTACCGAGAAAACGCGACGTATGTGCGGGTATGAGACGTGTGAGGGCCCTGCCTGGTGACACACGAGGGAGGGGTTCGCGACGTGGCCGACCACGTGAAATGAAAAGATTGAATTTAACACTAAAACGCTAACTACACTTTAACCACTACTTTTATCTATGTATATATAACCACAATATTATTGTGGGTTTGGATGTATTTGTGCAAAGTTATCTTTGCAGATATTGATTTCTTTCATACAGTTTTATTGTTCTTAAATAGTTATATGGTAAAAAAATGGACACTGCTTAGCGGATGACTGCTCGTATAAATTACTCTAGATCAAAAATATGCATTGCTCAATTTAAACACGTAGAACCGATTTAGAATCCTTAATTTTAGCATTACAAGCGAATCGGTTCGAAATATATCACTGTCGCGTCGCCATAGAATAGTTGAGAAATTCGACTGAGCTTTTCGGTATAAATAATATTGCCATTTATAAAGGTGATTTGTTCCGTATATCTAATAACCGTGTTTTCGTCCGAGTGGGTTGTAATCATTTATATAATTAATATACAGAATCAAAAACATAAGCATAACACCGCTTGAGCCAATTCTCTACGACAGGAAAACACATATGGTTAAACGCGTAATGCCTATAATAACCGCCGTTCCTTAAAAATTTAAAGGCTCTCTCTATCTATACATATAATAAGAATGCAAATCTAATGTGTATATACTTTTTAAATATTTAAAAAAAAATGTTGCAGGTGTCTAAAAATAAGTAATAGAATACATTTCAACCATTTTTAGAAATGTCTGTCTCTTTGTCTGCTTGTACGACCACACATCACTGCTAAAGTACACAAGTTCACAACAAAACTTCACCAAGAAAATCATAACGCATATCTTAGAGTCTGTCTAGTAGTTTAGGTTTCATTACAATCAGTTCACACTATCAAAAGTTATTGTAATTTTAATGACGGCGCGACTTAAGTACAATAAAAAAGTAGTTGAGTAAATGGGCTTAATATATTCAGATGATTATATTAGTCACTGTTTTTTTTTACATTAGGTTCCAGGCGGAAAGAGTCACGGGGACATCTATACTGAATAAAACTATCGAGATATTTTTTTTTTTATGAGGACCAAGTCTGTGAAGTAAAATGAAAATAATGTGATTGAAATCTCTCCAGTATTATTTACATTATGCGTGCACAAGCGTAGGTATCTGTCATTTCATTTGTAAATATATACGATGATCAAAAGTTTTAATGCTTATAAAATCACGACTTTTTGTGAAATAACTTTATCACTAAATTAAGCGCATTAATGCAAGCGCTGCTACTTCACGTTGGTGTTTCTGGGGGTCGAGTGGTACTACCCCGGACGAGCCGACTTGTCGTCGTCGATATCTTCTCGCGCCCCGCTAGGGGCGCGGGGGACCGTACCAGGGTATGACCCTCTAACGGTGGCTTCTCTCGCCTCCCGCTCCACGCGGGAGTGTCAATTATTATCTTTCCATGCCGCGTATGGTCCGGGGTTTTCTCCTCGCCTCAGGGCGGTTAGTGTTGTGGTGACTGGGTTCTCCGTTGTGCGTTAGTCCTCGGCTGAAGTGTCCTGGCCATCTATGTTGTGGAGCGCGTACAGGGCCTTCAGGCATTTTTTGATGGTTTCATCGTTCTGTGCTCCGGCCAGCGTCTTTAAGAAGGCGTCTCTTATGATGTTCGGGGAGGGGCGCGCCGTCGAATCGGACTGCTGGGTCATCTCCGGCGCTCCTGATGCTCCTCCTCTGACTTTGGGATCTCTTGCCTCGGGGTTTCTTTTATTCGCGTTCCTCCTGCCGCGTCCGGCGTCACCGGTTCGGACGGCGGTCCCGGCGCAGCGATTGCGCGCCTCGCGGCGGAACACGGGGCATGCGCGGCCGTTATTGGAGGGGTGAAGCCCCCCGCAGTTTGCGCAGGTGGCCGGTTCTTGTTTTGGGCGGTCGCAGTTAGCCGCGAAGTGCAGTCCGCCGCACCTCACGCAGGCTATCGGGCGATGGCAGTGGTGGGAGGAGTGACGGAACTATTGACACCGATGGCATTGTGCCAGTCCGCTCCTCGCCCGCCACGCTTCAATGGTCATCTTCATTCCCAAGAGCTCTTGGATCTCATATACGGCTGAGAGTTGGCCAGGTATTCTTTTCAGAGAGGAGTGAAACACGCAGCCTGGTCTTCCACTTCTCGCTTGGATAAGCCGGGTAAATTCAGCGTCGAGTCCCTTCTCTCGTAGGGCCTCGGTGATCTCATCTGGGTTGGTATTCGGTGGAAGACCGCGAATCGCGATCTTCAAATTCCTCTCGGCCTGGGGTGCGTAGGTGTGCCAACTCACCCCCGCGAGTTGTTCCAGGTATTCTTGGATGACTTGGTGCTCTTCTAAGTTCACCTCCATCGCCATAGGCGCGCGCGGTCGGTGTACGCCCCAGCATGCCCGCCAGCCGTCTGAAGTGCTCTGGCCAGTTGGGCAGGCACTCCACTACGATCGGCGGGCAGCGTTGCTTGAGCGGCGCGCTCGGCGGCGCGGCGCCTCCCCCGGACATCGGTCCTCTCCTGATAGTGGGCTTCGGTGTAGCCGCCATGGCGGCATAGGTCGTCTGCTGCGGTCTAGGCGTGGGCGTTCGGGGTTCCGCCGGCTGAATCGGCGAGGGCAAGGCTGCAGGCGCTTGTGTCGCCCCGGGGCTCTCGCGCGGTATAGCCGTGCGAGCAGTGCAGATCGGCTCTCTCTTTCCCTCCGCTTGAAGAACCGGTGGCGCCCCACGGCTCTCAGCGGGTATAACACGCACTACGGCAAGTTCCGTAGCTTGTGTGAGCGAGAGGGGAATATGCCTCTCGCTCTCCCGCTGAGGCGCTGGTGACGTCTCGCGGCTCGCGGCGGGTTCCGTAGCCTGTACGAGCGAGAGGGGCTTATACCTCTTGCTCTCAGGCGTGTGGATGTCTGGGGATTCTGGCGGCAATCGGTGCACGGTGGTGCTTGTGCTAGACTCTTGGAAATCTTCCTGCTCGCGTTTGCGCTTGCGACGCGCGGCTTCTATCATGGGCTCTAGTTGTTCGCGCTGCACTCGCGGGATTACTGTTGAGATGAGTCCTCTATCAAAAGCTGCGGCTTTCAAAACGCATTCATCGGCGATGGACGGCACTCATGGATGCGTAAGTACAACGCTATCCAGCGCTCCAGTTGTTCGGAGAGGCCTCCAGCTACAATCAGCTGGGCGAAAGCGAAACTTTCGCTCTCGTGCTGGCTTCTTCGATATGCAGTCCACTGTGCGTTGGATTCTTGTTGTAGTGTGGTTTTTGCCTCAGTAATCGTGGGGGAGTTTGAAGAGGTAGATCCGGTATCCAAAGTGGAGGTCAACGATGTGCTTGGACTCTCGGTGTCCGTGGGCGTGCTAGGGGTCGTACGTCGTAGTGACGTGGTATCACGTTTGGTGCGCCGACTCGCCGGAGTCGACGCGGCGGCGCTAGTGCGGCGCATTGTCGCGCAGAACTGGCGGATTCGCGGAACTCGTGCGTGAGTGTTCTCGAACGCTAAGACAATGCGGGCGATCCGAGCCGACTCATTCATACTTGAGCCAGTAATAGCTTCAATGTGGCTCTACCACCTACTATGTAGTCCTTGCGAGTGTGAAGTTTGTGCGAGTGCAACTTCAGAGTAGTTGACGTTCCGTTCCGAAACATTTACTGAAGTTAATAAGATGCAACTTTATATTAGAAAAAATGTCACATTTTTCTAAAGATGCTCTAAATAACATCAATAAAATTTATTACAACTTAAAATTGATAAAAGTGTTTTAGGTGTTATTTATTGAGTACAAACTAACAATTAAAATTTAAATATACCAAGTTAATGTATAATGCGTAGATGAAACATACTTTCCATGAAAACAAAGTCGCACAACAATTAGTTATAAACCAAAACCAGTAGTAAAAATATAACTTTACGTTAAATAAATATATCACAAGAGTAATTTCTTAAATGGCTGCTATTAAAAACTACAAAACAATTTTCTCCAACTTCTCAACTTGCTGAAATTCACAATGCACAAGAATAACTGCACAAAGCTAACAGTTTTCGTTTCAGCTTTAAAAGCACAAGCTTCAGCGTGACTTTAGTAGTTATTTCACAGTGATAAAGAGCGAAAATCATTTTAATTTTTATAATTTAGCCATTCAAAATCGTTTTTCGGATACTCATATAACCCGCAGTACATAAATTATTATATAATGTGAGGAAAATTGAATGTTAGCAAAAAATTAACATTTATTAACATTTTGTACATTTTACAAACTACTTTTTACAGTGTTAGCAAAAAATGGAGTCGTATATTTGTGCGTCTCATATTGAATGTGTGTATATTAATATACTCATTATTTTTTTTATGTAATAGATTTTTCTGACATTTTCCCGCCAGCTCTATTGGATATTAAAAAAACTGGCAAAGCGACAACTGAATAAAAAAGAAAGTAATGTTGAACTATCTAAGAAAAACTTCGCTTCGAATGCTTATAGTTTTATGTCGATACGTTCAGTAGTCATTATTTGATTGACCCTCAAATGAACTGTCTTTTCATTATGCTATATATAGATAGATAATTCACGCAGTTATATTTTATCAAATGAATATAAATAAATATGGTACATCTTAGCATTATTCCAAGAAATGTTTTTATTCACTCCTTTTTCTATTCCATACATTCTAAGATAACCCTTCTTAAAGAACTCCAGGCACGCATAGACACAGACACGATCAATGTTTTTTTTATTTAGATTTTATGTTATATTTAAATGTCGCAATCAATTAATACAATTGTACCTCATATATATAAATTAAAAACTGGAGTTACAATCAGCATAGAAGCCAGCTTATCTTGAATAAAAAAAACTTTTTCTTAAGCTAGATCAATAGACTGCCACATATTTTAACAATGGATTAAATTCTTTTGAGTCAAAACACGTTGATTTTAGCATACGTTGTTGTGAATTGTATTATGCAAACAAAACTTTAAACTGAGAGAAAAACACTATCAATTCCACAAAAAAGCATTTAAGCGGCTCGACACAATCGCCTACTTAATCAGGGGATCGAAATGGAATCAAACAAAAGTAATATAACTTTTCTTATTGGGTAAGTATTTTAAGTAAAACCGGGATCGGTCAAACGTATAATTAAAGTACCTTCGATAAACGAATCATAGGCTTAGAGGCCATGTGTAAAAAACTTTAAAAAAGCCAATCAAAACTTCATTAGCAGATATATTATTATAGTATCCTAAGAGTCAAATAGTAACTATTATGTACATACTACTATTGAATTAGTAGACAAACATTAGGTCAGTGACCGATTTATATATAAACAACGTATGTCGGGGACGGGCGATTATATTCGATTCCTCACAGACTTCGCGTCCTCTCCTGTGCGTGCTATACTGTAGCCCTCGCTAGCTCACAATACACATGAAACTACGCTAATACCTATGTCTTACCTACATATTTTACTATTGTGACTAGTTTGATTTCACACAAAGTAAATTCATATAGGGTACCAGTTGCCCCCGCGAACTTCGTTTCGCATTAATATGTTGTTTTTTCTTAGCCTACCTTTTTTGTAGATACATACCAACATATGGAACATTTTGCTATGCTAACCTATACATACTGTTCGCTTTTCCGATATACAGACTGAGAAAACGAAATTTTTAAAATAAACTGCAGTAAAATGGTAAAATTACATGCGTCAACTCAATAATGAAAAAAAAGCATCGTAATTACGAATGCGTTCAAGTTGCTAATAGCAATTTCAAGTTGTGTTGATAATTACAGAAAAAGAAAACTAGTATGTAGGTTTTTCCGTGCAATTTTTCGAATTTTTCTCTCCATGAAAACCTTTCTCAGAGTTCAAGGAATAAATCAAGTCAAAAATTACTCGAATTGGAACAGCCGTCTTCGAGTTTTGCGTTTAGCAACACTTTGCGATTCATTTTTATTTATACATCATCATCATTACCCTTATGATTTATTTTTATTTTTATATATCGATTGGTAGTTAGCTCGTATCAGTGGTTAGATTACATCCATGAAATTATAGTTACAGAATTTTGAAGCAATTATGATAAAACGATGACATGATAGTAAGGCTTTTACTATGACTACCTTGTTAGGCTTTCCATTCTCAAATTAAAAATCTGTCGGCAAGCCTCTGATGGTCTATTCCATCATCTGCTGATTTAAGGTATCTGCAATATTAGACCAAATCGTCATTTAACATCAAATAATATTGCCATCAAACGGTAAAACCTACGAATAATAAAAAAAAAAAAACAGAAACAGCCCACATCGAGGTACGACTACTTTGGTACTCTTGTTCTTGTTGTTCTTTAAGCTGTGGGCGCCTTTTATGCTCGCCACCATGCCGGTTAAAGTGTCCGGACTCTTCTAACCTACAAGTTAGTCTGTTTAGGAAAATCACTGCAGAGTACCTGATGAAAAGTTCGGTACCACTTTGGAAACATAGGCGACCGTCAGTAACAAATTGCTTCGACAAAATAAATCTTTATGTCTCATTTGAATTAAGAACATACAATATCTGAGTAACTATTTCATATCTCATAGTACGACGAATATAAAAATTTTGCAAACTTCTTTGTATTTACTCCTTATGTTAAAAATAAGTGAAATAATCCCCTTCGTACAACGTAACATGTTGATCTTTCCCTATTGTATAGTGATCCCTCTTGATGGATTACAAACCTAAGAAGAAAAGCCATAGCTATCCAGTTAAATTGTAAAAAGTGGAGCAAGTTATAATAGATACACTAAAGGAATAAAGAAATGCTATACTAATACAGTTCATATACAAAAACTACAAGAGGAAAATAATAATTTATAATCGTTTTTTCAAATAATTTATTTATGATTTAGAGTAAATATACGCTACCGTATAAAATTGGATTAAGACTTATCGACTGGTTGAATATTTAAACAGTTAATATATGCGGGAAATGTTTTTATGAAATCATTTATTTATTCAATAATTAAAAAAAAAAAAACAAACTAGAAAAAGTTCTCGTAACGAATATTATAAAAGCCGATTGAAATAAAAGCTTTCGAATTTAAAAAACAAAGGCTCTGTTTACACCAATATTTGTATGGCCAGAGGAATTTACAGAATTTATTGTCAATAGCATTCATGGCAACACAGACACTCTCTTTTGAGGAAGCTCTCAAAGCATAAAAGTGCGACGGTTAACGCGTATGTAATTTGAATTGTGAAATTCATTTATTTGTACTAGCATGTCAAAGTACACTAGGTCTTATAATAATTCATGTACAACGCAAGAAGAATGATGACTATCAAGCGTTTAACGATCCATCGACGGTTGCTATATTGCTATTATGTTAGCCTACAAATCTTTTGCTTAGAATCCTTAGAGCAGTAGATTATCCCGGAACACAATAAATTCAAAGTCACTGTAACCAATTTACCACCTTATTCGTTATAATGATCCTGATCAAGACAGACAAAATTGTCGTGTCCTATGTTTAGTTTTTAATTATTATTTTAATGTCAAAAGTAGTGAATTTTACTTATAAAATAGACATACATAGCGACTCTGATATTTTCCTATGATTACTGCCATCTAGTGGATAAACATCGAACTATATTAATAATCGTGTTTAGGTTAGATTTAAAAATGTTTGTAATATTTTTAGATATAAAATTGATATCGCTGTCCTATCAAATATATAGATAACTATTTTGGAACTCTTTTAAAATTAAAAGTAAAACAACTAGGTCGGAAACGTCACGAGGCACAAGGTAAATTGATAATAAGAGTCCATCACGTTCGTAACCGAGCCGATATCACAGAAACCTTTCAGTTCTCACCATTTAAAGCCATTAAGCGTACGTCTACGTGAAATACGATACCTTTCCTCTGTTATAGAACAATGGAATATTATAATGACTGTATTTTATATAAAATCTTTTAGTACAGTGGATCCGATGTCACGGAAACTAGCTGAGAGGTCAGATCGAAATATTCTGGTCGAAAGACTACATCTGGTCAAAATTTTAAAGGAGGTTTTTTTATGCGGTTGGAGGTAAACAAATATGCGGGTCACCTAAGGATAAGTAGTCGTTACCGCCAATGGACATCTACGACTCAAGGCGCATCACAGATACGTTGCCAGTATTTGAAATAGCAATAGGTTCATTTCTTGAAATTTTGTAAGTTATTTTATTCCCGAAACACTACCGCTAAGAGTTCATTTTAAAGAACTGATATACTGTGACAGGCTAAGTATTGCTTCTTTAAAAAAAAGGCAACGGTTCACTCACGCATTGTTTTAATTTACTGGACACAAAAGGGTTTATAGGCTCGGGACTTACGAATGACTCCTTAATTATAACTCTCACTTTAATTACATTACTATCGCTTTTATACTGTTTTAATTACTACTTGTTCAAAGGCTCTCTGTTGCTTCTTTAAAAATAGGCAAAATTCACTCACGCATTGTTTTAATTTACTGGACTCAAAAGGATTTATAGTCTCGGGACTTACAAAGGACTGCTCATGAGAACTGCTTAATTATAACTCTCCCTTTAATTACATTACTATCGCTTTTATACTGTTTTAATTACCGCTTGCTCTACATTTATAGGCAATAGTATAAGTTTATAACAATTCGTAGAAAGAGCGTTTGTGGAAACCACATAATAAACAACCTTAAACCAGATGGATCACATGAAAGGAATTTAAATTTGTGGGTAGTCGTTCAGTAAGGAAAATCAGCACCAGATATAAATCTGAACAGCTATTCAAAACGCCCTCCGTGGTAGATTTTGTAGACGATGTAAGGTGACGTAATATCTCTACGAAGCGCCAACAGGTTGCGCCTTAAAGAAAGGAATGCGGCAATGTTATAAAACTAGATAAGATGAAAACTTTTTCTATGAAAATAAAATACACTCATACATCACTA
Organism: Antheraea mylitta; assembly: GCA_014332785.1. Classification (NCBI taxonomy): domain Eukaryota; kingdom Metazoa; phylum Arthropoda; class Insecta; order Lepidoptera; family Saturniidae; genus Antheraea; species Antheraea mylitta. The sequence continues at coordinate 4,732,177 of JACEII010000009.1, forward strand.
CCGTGAGGTATTTATTTATTATACACTAGATGACACGATGTACTTTGTATCACCTATCTTACCAAAATGAAATCTCTCTCTTCGTTAAAATGGCTGAAAATTTTGATCGGTAATGTCAGACTTTGCCATTTTCATAGGTTGTTTGTTATACAACACAAAATGTCATAAAAAAATTATATCAAATTTCTTTGAAAAGATAACGTGAGTCTAATAGTGTTTTGAAAAAACGTTACCATTTCAACGAAGATTTCTGAATTGAGGAATAAAATATCCGAGTAGAATGTATTGTTTGTTTGTTAATTATTAACTTATGAGTCGATGCAATTTCAGATTAATTTATATTTTCTTTATCAATTTCCTTTAAAATAGTGATGTACAAACATGTCATACGTAGGTAGTAGGTGGTAGAGCTCCGCTGAAGCTATTACTGGTTTCAGCATGAATTAGTCGGCTCGTCCAGGTGGTACCACCCATTGACAGAAAACCGACATGAAGTAACAGTGCTTATATTGTTGCGTTTCGTCCGGTCAGTGAGAGCGCCGGAAGACCATCTCCCTCTCTTCTCCCCCTCTCCGACTCTCAAATTCTCTGTTCTCCCTTCCCTAAAACACAGGCTGGCAACGCTCCTTCGACTCCCATGGTATTACTAGTGTCTATTGATGGTGGTGATCACTTAACATCTGGTGACCCACCTGTTCGTTTGCCTCCTATGATATAAAAAAAACGTCAAGCGTGACTGTGGGAAAAAATAAAATAATAAATATTGCTATACAAATATGCACTACTGTACTATGTTTCTACATTAATAATGTTCTTTTATAAATTGCTTGCTATAAACAATGACTTACATAAATGAACTGGGAAGTACGTCTATCGGAATTCAGCACAAATGGCTGCCAGGTAATTTTTTACTTGATATTACAATGTAACTAAGGGAATACTAGTAAATACTCTGCCTCCATCAAGTCCATTGCTGCAAAAATATATAAAGCACACACTTATAATTATATGTAAATTAACCCGCTTCCCTGTAATCTACTGACGAGATAATTAACTAATTTGGATCCATTTTCTTCCATATAATTGTACCATATTCATACAATTTCATTAATGTGTTATAATTACTTCATACAAATTTATGGATAGCAGTGTACGTCAAAATAGTAGTTAAATACGTCCTACGAATAGAAATGTATCTAAAGGTTTTCTTTTGCCATAGTTAAGTGTATACATGCGGAAAATATTTATATTTGAACATACTATTCTTAGATTAGTTAGTTTTAGTAATTATTTGTGTAGTTACTGTTCAAAATGTGTTAAATCCAATTTTTGCTTATTATAACATGTGTATTTTTTTAAGATTTCCAGTTTTCATATACTAAGAACGGAGTTCAAATTTTGCGGTGAATACGGTTTTTAGTTCTTTTTTAAGATCTTCATATTTTACATTTAAAAGAATTTAAGATCTTGGAAAATGACATACAAATATTGGGAGCGACTAAAATTGGATTTAACTAATTTTGAAATGTAGCGACTTGGATTTACGATATGTAACGTATATGCTTTGTGTATTAAGCTCCCTTATTGATGAATATTCTATACTGTCTTGAAAGAAAACAGTGACCAATAGAATCATCTCAATACATTAAGTTCATTTACTTATCTACCTTACTCTCGTACTTAAGTCGCGTGGTCATTAAAATTACTATAACTTTTAATAGAGTGATCCGATTTTAATGAAACCAAGACCAAATATTACTCGACGACATACTTTATGCTTTTCTTGGTGAGGTTTTATCGTCAATACAGTGGGATTTGGATTACTTCAACAGTGAGGCGTGTTCAGACAAACAGACACACAGACATTTCTAAAATGATTGAAATGTACTCTCCTTGTAACAGTAAAAGTGGTCGATGACGACTGGAGTCTAATATACATGATTCAGTGTATCACCGAATCGAGCGTGCTTGATGTCGAGTAGAGCCGAGTAAACCCGATTCAGTGTCAACAATCCAAACGTGAAAGTATACATTCATTCACTCTTTAGAACGAACTTAAAATGCGCCTAAAGAAGTTTTCACTTAAAAATGGTTTGTGGTATAATTATTTATCCGAGGTCAATAAACTAAAACATAATTTGACAGTGAAGACACGTTTTGTTGTTTCCACGAAACGGCACATTAGGTTACCATAGTAATCAAAAGTGTTAGCAGGTGTATAAAACGTAGTCGATTCAGTCAAGATGCCAATAAATACTTCGTAGTTACTTTCACTCTTTATTTGGCGGAGTTACGGCTTACAGTAGTATTCACTTAGGAATGCGTAGATAAAACCGACATCTTGCCTTTTATAGGCCGAATTATATACTTTATAAGACGAACTATATATATCAAAGCAATTACCATCTACTTATAATTCTGCTACATGTTTTAAGTAACACAAAGATAATAATTAACGAAAAAATTAATATTATTTACGTACATCGATTCTACATAAAATCATTGTTATTTATGTATCTGAATTATGTGTGTAGAGTAGCGACATCTAGCCATTTATAGCTCAAACTATGGAAGTCAAAGCAATTACTATTAATTAACAATTCTGCAAGATACACAAAAATTTTGATAATTAACTAATGTTATACAAGTAATAAATCAATAATGTCAATTCCTATGTATATCTCATTGAAATCTAAACGAACTCTCATTTATTCATCTTTAATATTGTGGCGCAAGAGTATCTCATGTCTCGAGCGGCACCGGAGGTGGGTAGATAACATAAGTTAGAGAAAATATGGCATATGATCTGTATTAAAGAATTGGCTTCTGTATTATCTTCGAGTATTTTTTTTTTTAATTACATAAAATATTGCCGATAGTTTGGTTAGGAATCGTAAATCTAAATATTTTTCTTTTTTGAACCGACTATACGCTGTTACCCTGACCGGCCCTTACAGATTCATTACGCTTTTAGTCAAGCGCGTAAGACACTTGGCCGTCAAGCTCAAAGACGCAAAAGTGGCCGTATTGTTACCTTGAATGCAACATGACAAAGCGATTTAAGCTAACCAATTAGGCTAAGTAATCATAAGTTTGCATTATTAAATGGGAACCATAATGTATAATAAATACCTCACGATAGTGATGTATGAGTGAATATAAGTATTTTATTTTCATAGAAAAAGTTTTCATCTTATCTAGTTTCATTAAGTTGCAACGAGATGACAACGGATCGTATTCATTTTATACCATTTAATTAGTTGCCATAAAAATTGATATGTGTTTAAAGATGCAATTATTTTCACGCTGCCCATTGTTTTATACGTCGAATATTTATTACAACATATAATAGAAGTGTGCAGATACGCCCAAATGTCAAGTATATAATAAAAGTATTACCTTCGAAAAATATATACATAGGGTAAGTAAGAAAATTCACTATGACAATTTCTTTAACAGCTCAGTATAGGAAAAGTCTGTGCTTCAGTTTAGGAATCGAATTATTTTAACTAGAATTTCACCATGAAGCGTTTTTTTTCCCTTCCACTTTTTTTAGTATTCAACTGATAACTGGAGTAAAGTGTAAAATTCCCAGCACGTTTATGTACATAGCCTCAAAGTCATAAGTCTTTGGGAAACTTTCCGAAGAAACTTAGATACGTAAGTCGACAATCCTAGGAATACCTTGTCAATAGAACAAACTTAAAGATTCTTTTCGCAAACAAAATTGTCTTGACCAATGCTTACACACCTTCGGCCTCGTAATTACTTATTTCTTAAGAACAAATCGGATACTGCTAGTTCTAAACACATCTTTTACATTTTAACATTTTTCATAAAATATTATTTAAACGAAATTATTGTAGTTTGGTGTATTTTATGCGATGTCTTTTAACGTTCAACCTGTTTTTCAACTACACACCATGAGTCAATCTGTGCACATCATGTAATACTTCAGAACGTAGATTCACCATACGCAGAACACAAACAAAAATTGACGCACAGCAAACACCTCCAAAAACGGATATCAGTTTCAAAATTGTAGCCATAACATAAAGTTTATTTTTTTGCCTACAAACTCAGTTGTAGGGAGATTTTGATATTGTGTACAGAGAGTCAGTATTGCTTCCATTATGACTACTAGATTATGTCAATATGGAATAGATTTCAGTGGCCTGCTCTTACAGTACAAGTACTTCAGCTATTTAGAAGATCACCGTGCACAAATATATTAATTGTATTACATCTAATATATAAAAAATAGTTGCGGGGTGGTAGGGTTATATAGCCCGACTGGGTCGCAACCACCATGCACATGGCGAAAAAGCCCGTCATAGTGACTCGCTTTTGCGCATCGCGTTTCGGGATCAGCCTGTGCATATCCAGTACCGGGTGATTTTCGTCATTATGGCCGGCATGACAGCGGCGACCGACGATGGATAATCTGTCTCTCGGTGGTCCCCACTGTTCTTGGATTGTACTATGCTTACCATCAGGCATAGTGCAGTCACTTTGTCGTGCTTCAATAAAAAAAAAAAAAAAATAGTATAGTCATGATGTCTGTTCATGATGAACTCAGAAAACACTCAATCAATCTTCATGACATTTGACATGTATGTGTAATTTGGTCCAACTTGAGAGATGGGTCCTTTTAATTAAGGACCTCAATATTTTAGTTTATATAGATAACTAACCAGACTGGTATTTTTTTAAATATCATATAACGGACAGGCGACTCACCTGATGTTAAGTGATCACCACCATCCATAGACACCAGTAACATCAGAGGAGTTGCAAGTACGTTGCCAGCCTGTGTTTAATGGACAAGGAGAAGAGAGGGCAGGGGAAGAGAGAAGAGAAGTGAGTACTACCCCGGGCGAGCCGAGCCATTCATGCTGAAACCAATTATAGCTTCAACGTGGCTCTACCACCTACAATTACTATTCAGAATACCATAAATTCATAAGAAACTTTTTTATAACAAATTTAATCCAATTCAATGTTCATTACTGCTTCCTAAAGGCCTATTATCAAGCTATCGTCTCTTAACATACTTCTCTACAAAAGAAATTTATAAGTAATCTTCAGTAATAATCAATGAACGGGATCGAATAGATTAGATAAGGCACTAACGCCTAAACACCGATCGTTACGATATCTCTTGGAGTTGTAATCGACAGGATTACTGTTGCAAAATTATGTAAATTCCACCGGGAATATTCGAACCCTCGATTAAACCGAATTTCACATTCAATAAAGCCTTTATCGTCTACATTAATGAAATTTCTTTATCAAAAATGTACAGTTTATCATTCAATTTCGTACATTGAATCAGCAGTTACTTGTTGATTAAAATAACAGTATATTTAATTGTTAAACTAGAATCAAAGACAAAAAATTGTGCAACCAACCAATACTTTTTTTTATATCATAGAAGGTAAACGGACAGTTGGGTTATCTGATGTTAAGTGACAACCACCATCCATAGACACCAGCAACACCGGGGGAATCGCAAGTGCGTTGTCATCTTGTGTTTGGGAGAGGGGAAGGAGGTAGGTCTCGGCGCTCACACTGACTGAACGAAATGCAAAAATGCAAGCATTGTTACTTCTTTTTTTCCTGTGGGTCGTATGGCACTACCACGGACGAGCCGACCCATTCATTCTGAAACCAGTAATAGCTTCAGCGTGGCTCTAACACCTTGAAGAATACATGTTTCAAATAGTTTAATGTTTAAGAATAGTAAAACTAGTGAACTTCGAAAATATCATAATCTATCTATACATATAATAAAAATGTAGATCTAATGTGTCTACACTTTTTCGATTTTCGTGAAAAATTGCAGGAGTTATGGAATAAGTAATAGAATGTATTCTAATCATTTTTAGAGAAGTCTGTTTGAGTGAACACGCATAACTGCTAAAGTACTTCTTCCATGATAAAATCTCACCAAAAAGATCATAAAGAATATCCTTGAGTAGCCTTTAGTCTTCATTTCATTTAAATCGGTACACTCTATCAAAAGTTATTGTAATTTTAATGATGACGCGGCGTAAGTGCGAGAGAAATGTAGATAAGTAAATGAATTTAATACATTTAGATGACTTTATTAATGACTGTTTTTACATAACATTCCACGCGAACAAAGTCACGGGCACAGCTAGTATTATATATACTGATAATTTTCCATACAGTTTCTTTAAAATAGTATGTATTTGTATACATGGATATTTTTTATACGAAGAAATGGCAATTGATAAATCACAATGAAAATTACAACAGTTTTTAGTTTATTTTTAAGCTGGAAATTAGAATCGATACCAATTTTTTTTATGAATACGAATATGCGTTGACTAGTTTCTTTGTTACGCTTTCACGCCGATTGCCACTCTGTCAGTCCACTTTGTAGACATGTAGTCAAGGGTTAAAAAATGACACAGAATGCCTATAGCTCAGTGTATATGTTGTCTAGGAAAAGGTTAAATGCAAATAAATAAATATACATTTTTTTTTTGTGTTTGGTCATACAAGTAACTGGAAGGATATCTTCATTCATATTTTAAGTAATTGAAAGTATTGTGTTATTATTTCTTATTTTTTTTAATGTACGATGCTTTAAATGCTTAGAGCATAAATTTTAATTTCGAAAGTATGCATAATTTGATCACAAAGCTTCGCATATTATTTCCTCTGTTTATTGCCGTCAGCGATAGCTTCTGGAATCTTCCCCCAATTTCCATGAACATTTTTAGCAACCACGCAACCATTCCTGAGCACTTTTACTATAAAAAAAAATAAACATAATCTAGCTACGCGTCGCATATTTTCCTTGAAAACGTGGGTATAAAATCATAACAAGTGTTTACCTAAGTTATTTCTTTGCCTCGCTCTTTCTAATACCCTTATGATGTTGCTGTAGCTCTCGCATTTACTCGGTACTAGACATTTTAGATTTTTTAACTTCCTTTTGACGCGAACTCCCTTTATTTACATTTTCTACAATTCTGCATATGTTTACGACTCATATAAGAGGGGATCTCTATTTATTCAATTGTTAATACTTTTATATATATTTCAACGAATATTTTTATTGTTTTTAATACTAGTTGTACATCTCTGACTCTTTACAATACCTGAATCAACGTACTAGATAACGTCTTCTCACGCTAACCTTATTGCTAATTTTATGTAAGCTAATTTACAACAAGCATTTGCAGGCGCCTATACAAGCCTGGTGACGTCACGGGGAAAACAAACGCTACCCAACAAATACATACATATATGTTCTATCTATTTTGATTTCAATCGTTATTATTATGTTGCCAGTCTTATAGCTATTTACGATTAAAATCTGACGGTATTTTATAACAAGTCAGATAGACTGGCATAGAAGTTCTTATTGCTACGGACTTATCAACAAAAGTACTGAATGAATTTAGCCATGATTTAGGGGAATTTTTGTAGTATTATCTAGTCTTCAAATTATTATGCTTTTCCATAAGACCTAAGCAATTATCATGGCATTTAACAAAGGTGACTGAAGAGTTTCTGGCGGGATCTTGAAATGCCATTTAGTGGTCTTTATATTTTATCCATAATCTTGTGTTATTTTGTGTATCTTCTATATTGTCTAATATTGGCGGTGCTTTACGTAATATAGTTTGATTATTGTGCACAAATGAAGTGGATCATAAATAATACCACGGAGCGTGGATTCTGACTTGCCACAAAAACTCCCAGGAAAGTTCTAACAAGATGCCCACCATGTTGTTAGTTCATTGAAATTATATCAAGAAACTTGTAATATCGTACCTCACTTGACAATAGTAGTAATAGTCTACTAGAAGACTGGTTGCCAAAAATAGAATAGAAGAAGAAAGGTGACTGAAAATCGATGGGAATTTTTTTGAAGTCACAGCACTAATAAATACAAAAAAAGCATATCAGTCTCATAACACTATAACCTATTTAGTTCAGATCATATACTAGAGAATAGTATGATATAAATTGGCAAGGTACTCGTGAGGATAAATAAAACGCAATTTATTAGATTTTTTATTCAAAATGAATATAAAAGTTTCACAGATTAGAAATAATTGACGGAAATCTAAAACAAGCTAGTTGAAATATTTACAGATAACTTTGCCAACATAATTATATTTTCATCACAGATTAAATTGTATATTATACAGGCTGGTGCATAGTTTCTATGATAGACGAGTATAATATTGACAATAGTGTGCAGATTATATTAGGTATTAAGATAACTATATCATTATAAAAAAATATTCTTAATAGGGATGTAGACACCTTTTAAAAAGCTTTTAATTTGTTGTTTCCTTTGTCTATTTTTTTTTTTAATAATAAAAGAAGTTGAAAAATTCACGCCTATCATGGCATTGGATTAACTTCACACTTTTCTAAAACATTATTTTTCTTTGCTATGAATATGCCCGAATATAAATCTCAGAACAATGTTTCGGAAGCTATAACAATGATTATATGATTAATCTTTCTGGTTACGTGATAACTGAAATGAATTATTGTTTATTATTCAATTTATGAAAAGGATAATTTGAACAGGTAACTGTTTTTTATATCATAGGAGGCAAACGAATATGCGGGTGACCTGATGTTAAGTAATCACCGCCGTCCATAGACACTAGCAACACCAGAGGAGTTGCAAGTGCGTCGCAAGCCTGTGATTATGGGAAGTGGATAGAAGGAGGGGAGGGGCATAGAAGAGAGGAGAAGAGGTGGGTCTCCGGCACTCTCACAGACCGAACGAAATGCAACAATGCAAGCACTGTTACTTCACGTCGGTTTTCTTTGAGAGGATGGTACTAGCCCGCGCGAAATGACCCATTCATGCTGAAACCAGTTATAGCAAATCTTTGATACTGATTTTTATACACTATAAACTATTGAAAAAAATATCAATTTGGTGTCTACAACTCTATGTTATATAACCATTCCAAATATATAATTTTATTATACCGCGGCCAGCAACTCACCACTTTCCTAAACAATTTACTGATACATATTATTGAGATCAAGGTCTTGTAATAGTATCTCATACTTAACTATAAGTTAGCTTCATAAGCATTAAATAATAGCTGGATAATATTAGAAACAGTATGCTCTGGAAGCATCAGAACTGCCTCCCATATATCGTCGTCACCCGTAATAAAACTGCTGGTTTGAAAAGACACTTAAACTCTTCGGACTCGTCATTAAATCTGGATCTATTCTTTCTTCTTTACTTCTGCTTCTCGTGAACCTATTTGTCGTGTCTCTCGCTTGTGGTGGCACGTAATCAATTTTTCCGTACATGTTAGCTCCGGTACAAGGGTATACTGTAGACAGAGGTCTCATAGCTCTAAGAGTACTAGTGCCAGGACCGTCTCTATATAAAATCATATCGGGATGCAACGGATCATAGAATGTTCCAGAAATATGACTCACATCAACATCATTATCTATGTCTGAGACTGCATCGTTGAAAACGTTCGGTGCTTCAGTTGTGAACATATCACCGTTATTCGAGTTCTTTTTAATACGACGATCGTGATAACATCTCACAACAACCAAAATTATTATTAAGCAAGCAAAAATAATTACGGCAATACCTATGTAGATAAATAGTTTGCTATTCAATGATATCTCTGAAAAACAAAAGAAAAGAGTATATTATTAAATGGAATAAGGAATATTAAAATGGAAAGTGATATTTTATCTATGTATATTACTGCTATTGTAGTATTTTAATATTAGCCTAATAAAACATATCATTTTATGTCACTGAGGGGTCATTCAGGTATTATGATGCGGAGATCAGGATGTGTATCTGATATGTGAGGCGCGCGGTCTTATACACCGGGCTACCATCACGCTAATAGTGTTAATAAGTTAATTCCTCTATAGACTGTAAATTCCTTATTTCTAGACTTGTTAAGTGCTGACCACGAATCGAAAGATTTAAAATACTTATGTAAATGTTTACGTAAGTATGGGGAGGAGGAGTAATTGCATTGCTTATTTTTGCTAACCAAGGAAGGTTGGTAGTCAGAAACTACAATAATTCTGCTAATACCTGAACGACCCCTAAGTAGAGAATTACGTTATTTCAATTCGATAATCATTGAAATAATTTTTAAATAATTCTAAGGGATCTCAAAGTGGAAACTAAATAATCGATTCAAAATAGTAAATCGATATAATAAAAAACAGAACATTGCTAGAACCAATATTAAATTCAACGAAATAGATTAAATACATAAATGTAAAATAATAGCAATAAATCTTAAAATTGGTATTCATGAATATAAATCGATAAATTCTGACAGATGCTGACTCCAAATACTTCTGCGTCTTTATCGATCACTAATTTCATACTGTGAAGTAAATCGGAAATGATAAGACGAAGCATAGATTCTGGCTTCCCACAAAAACTACCTTAAAGGTTCTAACAAGACGTCCACCGTCTTGTTAGATCAATCAAATGATAGCAAGAAACTTGTAATGTCATTACCTACTCTAAAATGGTTGTAATAATATACTAGGGAAATAGTGGTCAAAAAAGGATAATAACTAAAACATATATTTCAAAAATACAAACCACACATCAAAAGTCACTTGTTTTATTGATTTTATTAAGGCTTTAGATTTTGGCGTTTTAATACAATCTCAGCAAATGTTAATTGACAATGTGGTATAACATGGTAAACAGTCTAAGCCTAGATGGGAACTGCTTCTGAAGTATAACTGTCGGAACATACCTTTAGTTACTTGGCGACAGATTCTCGACATAAGGAGGGTGGTAACTAGCGAAGCGGTTTTAGAAAAAGCTCTACCAATATGCTATGATTTCGCCTCGAGGTTTTCCTTAACTGAATGTTTCGACTCTCTTGCACGAAGTCGAATCTATGTTGTTCGACTAATCGCTTTTGTTTTGTTTTAGATTTCCAAATAGACAAAACTCTCCAAAAAACATTCGATTCCGGTTATATTACTATGCAATAAGACTCACAGATAACAATTGAAATCACGGTGAAATAGTGTGTTCTTAAAAGTCACGATGACTTCAACGTGAAGATAGCAACACTCGTCAATAAAATGTAGTGAATTAGTTGTGTATCTTTTGAAAGTTATCTATTCTGAACCCAAGTATACTGCAACTAGTACTGACACTGACAGACCTGTCAGCGTAGATGCAATAGAGACGACAAACGAGAGCAGATGAGCCTGATCCTCTTTCACCTCTACTGCGACTGATACGTCTGATACCTAAATTTGTGTTCTGCTCATCTAATTCAGAGCGGCCAAAAAGTTTGACACGGACAGTACTCACCAAAGTTTAAACCATTTGAGTTGAGTGAGTTGAATGTTTTTGGGAAAATGGAAAAAATTGAGTATCCAAGATTAAATTTTTGTTTTTGAAAGACAATACGCCTATGCAAACCTAAGATGCTGGACTCTGTATATGGGAAATTTGCACCATCATTTACCACACTGACATTTTGGGCAGCTGAACTTAAACTTAGGCTTAAAAGCTTAGCGTATACAAGGAGACTATGTCGAAAAACAAAAATAAATTTTAGGAAAAAATGTCTTGTATCTTTGCTTGGTCGGAAACTTTTCAAACCACTCGCATAAATCATAAGTCATTTGAAGTATAATAACTGCAGATATCTTAAAATAAATATGCAATACCATGATTTATATATTTTTCTATACACCATACACCTATAGACCATAAGCACTTACCTTTTGTTTTCTCCAAATTAGGTTTAGAAGTGTACACTGTAGTCTCTTCAATTTTATTGGGTACTGTAACGTCACCTTCTGGTAGTTGCAACGCTGGATCAGCGATTGGTAACCCTAAGCTTGTTTCTCTCCATTTTTCACCCACTCCTTCTATATAATCCAGTACAAAATAATCAAATAAAAACAGTATTTACTTTTTAAATCTAAAATCATAATAATACCATTTAAATACAGAGAATTATATCTGACTGAGATCATATGGATTATAGTCTAAGTCTAAAAGTTACAATCCGTAAAACTTTTCAACGGTTCTGATTAAACTATTTTCTTGAAATGTTACGAATTTAATCTACCGAACTGTAAATAATTGTGTGTTTTTCATAAAATTAACCCAACGCAATTCTTATCTTAACAAATATTATAAATACTCAGGGAAGTTTGTTTGTTACGTTTTTACTACTAATCAACCGATCATTATATACTTTTGTATACACATTCCCAGGAGTATAGAAAAGTGTTCCTTTAATTAAAAAAAACTATTCCAAAGTCATAGGGCATATATACATTAATATGCGAATTAATATATTAATTAAACGCGCAAAAAATATATTGCACTTCTATACGTATACAAAAATGGATCTTAGCTGGCCGTGATCAATAAACTCCAAAACCGTGACCGATCATAAAGAAAGTTAGCACTTCTATTCTATTTTTCTATGTTTTTTTTTATTTATTTCATTTTAATACAATTCGATTCTAAGTTGTTGTCAAACTGATTTTATTATTATATTCTTCTATTACAACATATGTTATACAAGTGTTACATCTATATATATATATATATACACATATATAGAAGATTAACTAACTGACTTGCATATCTAAATTCTACACTGTAAGTGAGTACTAAGGAAAGATTTCTCAAAGTTGAACTGCTATTTCCGCTAGAGTGGTGAAAAAGGTATTTGTATCAAAAAACGATCAATGTTCCGTCTGGTAGCTATTTTTTTATATATACTAGTCTAGAATAGGATTAGTATTAGAAAGTAGTTAACTATGAAAAAAATATTGATAAATAATCTTCAACAGCCACTAAACAAAAGAAGATGAAGAAAATCGGATGAGAAACAGAGGAGGGAGATGTCATTAACCGTTTCTCCAATTCCTATTTATATATAGAAGATATGTTAGTAGTAATATGAAAATCGAAAATAATTACTGCATTAAAAAACAGGTTCAAAACCGTGTGAAATTCTTAATTTTACATTATTATTAGCATCATCTTAGTAGCAAAGCTAACAAAATCACGAGCGCGAGAATTTAGCAGTTTCTCATATAAACAACATAATATATTAATTCATTTCAGTCTTACCAGTGTCATCGAAAAGGTTATCGCTGTTGATTTGAACGTTTATATCCAATTCGTCTTTCTCCACTGCACTCTCATATCGTTCGATGAGAACGCCTAAAGGCACTGAAATTACAACTCACATCAAATTGATTCCTTTTAAGGACCTCAATATATTTTACGTATTATATTTATAGTTTTATTCATCCCACAGCTAAATACTATACGATGTCTTATAATTAACCAGCTTATAAATTGTACCAATTGTAACATTGTTTGAGATATTTCTCTTTGTGTAATTCATATTTACTAGTGGGCGCCCAGTGGTCGACATTCGACCATAGTGAATTAATTTTGTAAAGTTTGAACTTTATTAGAGTTCTTTTGTCATAGGGTATATATACTACAATAATCAAAGGTTTTCATTATGGCTACTCAGTTATTTGGCATGATCTTTAATTATATAAACATTTAAAAAAATCTATGTGTAAATGAAAATTGAAATTAATTATAAATTTGAAACAAAAACCACATGGTAAAGCTCTCAGATTTAAAGCAAACATAACATTACGTAAATAAAGAAATTTATCGCAACCCATGACACAATTTTCAATTAATTTTATACGACACCATGGGTGGGTGGTATTTCTGGGTGATATTGAAATGTAGTCTGTTCATTATGAGAAATAGCGATATACCCAGTATCATCGTTTGGAAAAGTAATGGATCCACAATACAATCAGATGGTGAATCCATGACAAACATGTTTTTAATACTACCATTAGCTTTTGAAAATAAATTCTTTTTTATTGGTACATGAGGTTGAATTGCCACATTGTAACCACGGAGGTCTAAGTCATGGATTACTTTTATGAACAAAATTCTTATTTTGATTATACAAAGTATTATTTGGCCCATTTTTTTATAAAATCTTTATTTGAAGTGTGTTCACCATAAAAAATAATAAACATTACAACAATAGTTATATTTTATAATATCATTGTTGAATGTAGAATAAAAAATGTTAATTAGAACGTAAAAGTTAAAAAATACATATAGTCGAGCATAGCAACCTCCTTCCTTCACAACCTTTTTTGAAATTCGTATTTATTGACGGCTGTCAAAATGTCTTTTTTAATTATATGTGTGTATATGTTGTGTAAAATTCGAGTAGTAGTGTAAGTAGTGCATATTTTAATTAATTTAATGTACTTCTAATGCATTTTATATAAAATAAACAGCTTTCTGCACTTCTCCGCCATATAAACTTCAACTATGCCAAATTTCAAGTTCATACGTTGACCGGAAATAGGTTAAAAAGGGTTACAATTTTTTTGCTTCACGTATTAATAGAATATATAGATTTCCAAACAATAAAAAAACAAAATTTTGGGAAATACGAATTTGAAGGGTCCTTTAAAAATTTAAATAATTGATGATAGAAATTCGATTTCATGGATTTGTTGATTTCAAATTTAATTCCGAATAAGGGTTATTTATACAATTATATTATTGAAAATATTTACATAGCTAGTTTTTTTATTTAAGTGAAAAACTTCAAGTTCGATGATGAACCTTTTATATAATTAGAATTACAAGCTCGATTATTTTTAAACCTACCCTTTTTGAACAACCCTACAAGAATTTGTTTTAGTTCGATTCACTAAATATAATAATATATAATTGTAGTATATACAAAAGAAAGGATAAAAATTAACTGGACAACTGACCACGGAGCGTACACAAATTTTAATATTGTAAAAGCACCGCAATGCGCGGAAGTTTTCCAATTTTCAACTTGAAGTATATAATATTAAAGTCTAAATGGATATTTCTTAGATGCTTAATATTCTAATGGTCCTTTTAGGATTTCGGTGAAACTCTTTCACAAATATTTTAGTCAAAGTGACAACACTATACCTAATGCTAAAAAGGACCGCATAATCAATAGCTGGTTACCTCTATTGTGCCAGTAAGAAGGAATGTACACAATGTCAGAAATACTTCACTGTATTGGGAAGATAAAACGAACGTTTAATTCGAAAGGAGGTTAATGTAAAATTATGATTCAAAAGCACAGCGGGTATGGGTCTCTTATGGAAAGGAGAGGAGGGAATAAAACTGAAGAGTTCTTCAACAATGGCAAGGGTGATTGATGTCTTGATAGCGTAGTCGGACACCGTGTCAAAATCCTTGCGACTGAGTCGGAACTTTCGGGAAAGTAAAGCATCGTGATGAAAGGATAGCATGATAGTAGGCGCTTTTTCTAAACCTACTTGCCAGCTACCACCCTCCATGATAAATTGCAGCAGGTTGTAGGTGGTAGAGCCATGCTGAAGCTATTACTGTTATCAGCATGAATGGGTCGGCTCACTCGGGGTAGTACCACCTTCTCACAGAAAACCCACGTGAAGTAAAAATGCTTGCATTGTTGCGTTTTGTTCGGTCAGTGAGAGCGTCGGAGGCACACCTTCCTTTCCCTCATCCCTCTTTCGACCCCCTCCTCCTTCCCCTTTTCCCTCTAACACCGGCTAGCCACGCACTTACAACTCCCTTGATGTGTGGCGGTGATCAGTTAAAAAAATGTATATACATGCAAAGCTGAAACGTCTTAGTAACGTTTGCATAATTCACAATACAAACAGACTATCTTTGCACTTTAACGTGAATATCTAAGAGGTATTTTACATATCCACTTCAGAGATTTGAACAGTATTGCATACACGGCCGCACTTGTGCCGTGTAAAGAATATATATACACAAAACCGACACACCTTTTCTGCAGGAATTTTAGTACACGAAACGTCATGGATATGCAGTGTTTAGTGTTAAGATTCACGAAAATATTTATACGTTGAATATTGAAACATCCCACATGATTTTACGCATCGCGAGCAAAATCTTCTGAAGAGTAGGGAGAGATAAAAATAGGGATTTCTTATTTCATTAAGCTAAATAACATCATCTACTTTGAGTTGATATTAAGTTTAGATTAAATTATCTATTCATAAGAGGTAAATGAATTTATCGATTTAGTAAAATGTATGTCACTTTAATGAGTGTTTTTTATTAAAAAGGGTTATTATACTATATACTATTTTAAATAACACATCGGTAGTTGGCGCTGCAGTATATTAATTAACTTCTACACAGTTCCACAGGTTGTCGTAAGAATTGACATTAGAAATTGACTACGTAATCATTTTTCATAATTGAATGTACTTCACACCAACCTATAAGAGACCTATTGCAGGGCCATAGACTTCTTTCAGAAGGAAAAGTATTGGCATATTCTATACACCAGCCTACACCGTATAAGTGATTTTAAACTCCGAGAAATCCCTGTATTTTTCCACATGCGGTAGAAGGACATTTATCAGGTTCAAGATCCATACAATATTTTCTTACACCGTAAGTCGATAGTGTTGTAAGCAATTCAAATTAGTAAATGTACGCAATTCCGAAAAATTCCATCATATACGCTGGGGTTCGAACATCATTGAATTTACATTCAACCTATCATACTACTCGACAACCACGATTTATCTCATTAAAATCTATACTAATCTATACTAATAATATTATAGAGAGGTAAAGTTTGTGAGTTTGTGACGTTGTAAAGGGTAATCTCAGGTACTACTGTTCCCCCCCCCCCCCAACAACACGGTCTGTCGGTACACCGTGGGGTTTTAGTCCGTGCGAGTCGGACATAAACTCTCTCCCCCGGGAGGGTGGGTATCTATAAGGGATTTCCTCACGGAAAAAAAATGTACTACTGGTCCGATTTGAAAAATTCTTTAAGTATTATATAGATCGCTTATCGAAGAAGGCTATAGGCTATATATCATCACGCTATCATCATCGGGTTTTTTTCTTTTGAGGGCTTCTGCTGCATGTTAGTTAGCCCAAAACAACTATTCCATGCGAACGAAGTCGCGGGCAGACTATATATGATAGTAAAATAAAAAGATTATCATTAATTTCATAAACTACCATCAAATTTAAATTAACACGATCGCAATTTATGAATAAGGAAGTAACAATGGGTACTATTATCTCCTTGAAAATCAAATTCTAAAATGAAAGAAAACATACGGAAAATTTGTCTCCACTTCATTGTGGATATTGCCCTATCATTATTTCCTTCCAAACCTCGTTATCGCTGAATAAAACGTTAATGGGAATCTGAATAAGTAAAAGAGCCGGATCGCTTTTCAAAACCGTTCCCACGTTTAGTGAAATCGCTCAGATCTTTTTCGTAGACAAATAGAAAGATCTCAAGAAATAATGTCCCACTTACATAAATTTCATCATAAATTATTTGAGTATTTGAGATCTATTTTCCTCTGTACATGAAATAAATTATTATTAACATAATAAGAAACACAGAAGAAGTGTAGAAGAAGAAGTATCGCGAAGTTATTAATACCTATGTTCACTCAGTAGTCGAAATTCAACAGTAACCTATTTAATATAAAGTTTAAATTGTATTAACATTATTTTCTCAAATATATAATACAATCATAGATGTCGACGAAACTACACGAGTTGATCTATCTTTTTCAAATAAGTTATTTAAAATCGAAGCAATAAATAAATTGAAGTACTGAAGATTAAAATAAAGCCTACTTTTCCTTATATGTTTTATTTATACAAAAATTTTAGTATTTATTTTATTTTTTTAATTAAGAAATGAAAATCTAAGCTACTGAACCTAAAATACGTACGCAGCTTGACAATATATTTATATATTTAATGATTCAAAACTTCTTTGTAGAACCTGTATTTTTTTGTAAAAAAAATTGTTATCGTTTACTAACTGGTCATAACTGTTATATTTGGAAAATTGAACCCATTGAATGAGCAAACTCTAGTTGCTTCGATGTACAAATAATTTTAATAACAATATTTTCTTTTTAATATCTTCAATTCTATTAGGTTAGGAATAATAAATAAAAACTTTCTCCTTTCTTATAACTTTTACTTGAATTTTTGTTCTTGTATTTCATAAATTTCAACTTGCACTTAAGAGATTTAACTTCGATTGTCAAACAAAATCTGTGAATATTGTCTTATTATATTTAAGTCTCTGTCTGTCGTTCTTTGTGTAATTTTCATATTTCTGAATAATAATAATAAAATATTTATACAATTACATCTATTACTTACCGCAAGCATAAACGACTTTAAGATATGGACTCGAATATGTTTGACAAGGTGATCCAAAAGTTCGAGTGTTTGCAATAATCTGACAGCGTCTTTTGCCGAGACACAGTTGCATTACCTTATCAGCCGCGTGCGGAACGCTACATGCTACAAATAAAAACATACAATTAATATATGGAATAATTTAAATAGTTAATAATTAAATTAATGATATTAATTTGAGTGCACACATCCATCGCGTAAAAACTACCCAAGGGATTAGAACTAGGTTCTAGATATGATAGCCCAGGTGATACGAGTCCCAGAAGTGACATGAGTTATATATTATTACAGTTGTAATTGTAACGATAATTAAAAAGTAATAGTCATTTACTGAAAACGATGCAATTTTTAGTTTTAAAACTATTATACTATAGTTTACACATATTTTTTTATTGTAACACGGCAAAATTACTGCACTATGCCTGATGGTAAGCACAGTACAATCCAAAAACAATAGCGATCACCAAGTGACACAGCATCCCTCGCCGGTCGCCACTATCATGCCGGCCTGTAAAAAGCTGGATATGCACAGGCTGATCCCGGAACGCGACGCGCAGAAGCGAATCACTATTACGGGCTTTTTCGTCATGTACATAGTGGTTGCGACCCAGTCGGGCTGTAAAACCCTACCATCCCGCTTTCGCCATTGCCTCGTTTGTTATTCAGCAGGGTGCACCACGTGCAGGTGAGGTTGGCTTGGGTGTCTTAAGTCTTATGATGTTATTCGACACCCCTTACACTCCTTATACATATAATCAGGCACGTTTGATGAATATTCTTCAGATGCTTTGGATATACCAACGACAATACTAATAGTTTTTTTTAAGTTTCGCACATTAAATAGACGATAGAGACCTTATAATTTCAGAAGGATAATTTTTTTTTAAACTTATTTTTAAAATTTTACATTATAAAGGAAATATAGCATATATTTTAATGGTACTGTAATTATTCATTTATATTTATTAAAGTAAAAAAAATTGTGTTCAAGAACTTTGAATTTTTTGGATTACTTCAGTTTCAATATTTTCAAGAGAACTTGAAAATATAAAGTAAAAAAATAACTTTTATATACCATTCATTAAAGTAAATAAAGCATCACATATATTATATGATAGAGAAAAGAAGAGGAGAGGGGGAAGGTGAGGATGGGTGGGCCTCCGACGCTCTCACTGACCGAACGAAACGCAACAATAAAAACATTGTTACTTCACGTCGGTTTTCTGCGAGAGGGTAGTACTACCCCGGGCGAGCCGACCCATTCATGCTGAAGCCAATAATAGCTTCAATGTGGCTCTACCACCTACAAAATACGGTTAACAAACCCTTCTTATTTATATTTATTACTCCAAACCTGTACACAAAAACGACCAAGCAACCTTCTAATGCATAGAACTACTTACTCCAATTATATAAACCATAAAATACAAACATGATTCTTTGTAAATAGCAAAAATACGAGGAAATAAAATTACAATTTTTAATTAATCCGTGTGGATGTCACGGTGTAATTAACCTAAATATCCAGCGTTGAGTTCGTGTAAACGGACGTAAAATCAAGCATAAGTTCCCATTTCATTTAGAATAACTATATTTTCGTAAATGTATACAGTGTTAACATTTTCAGAAAGACAGTGATTCTCTTTCATTCGTTCAGTTTTTGTATAAATAGTAAGACACATATAAGTGTATATCTTACATTTCAGTAATAGCCGTTTTAATATTATAGTAAAAGTTATGTTTTCGTTTGGTATCAATGAAAGTATGAGATTATACAAAAACGGCATATCTTTTTTTTCTCGAACTGACTACGCTATTGACCTAGCAAGGTCTTAACAGCTTTACCGGACTACTAAGGCGAGCGCTTAGGGCACCCAGCCGATTTTGAACATAGCAACAGCAGAACAGAGAAAACAGCATATCATTAATAGTCAAATATTTACGTATATTCTTCAAATATAGTTTAATTTAATGTTCATATAACCTACATTTATGTTTGTACGCCTTAAAAATCTTGTTTCAAATAAATTTATAAAAGAATACAGTGACATAAATAGGCGCAAACATGTTACAATACTGCAACAACATTACATATATCACCTCCACACATGTGCACGCATACATGCTTACACATGAAAGTGGAATGGTTTTATTTTTTCTCTTATTGATCTGAAATAGTTAACAAAAATTATCTGACATGAAATACATATAAGAGTTATTAAAGTACATGCTTGATATACATACATATTTCAATAATTCGTATGAGTATAAATATGTAGATTAGCATAGTTAATTCGGTTAGATCGCGAATTGCATGACTAGGCAACAGCTCAAGCCGAGGTGTACCCTGCACCCTTGAGCTAGTTGTCAAAATAAAATCGGTTGAGTGCCTTAAGCGCCCGGCTTAGTAATCCGGTGAAGCTGTTAAGGCCTCGCTAGGCGAATAACGTAGTCAGTTCGAAAAAAAAAGACGCAAAGATGTGTACATAATTCAATAAAAATTTCACTTAGCGTTGTTTAGCAAACAACGCCGCCTAAATCGAAAAATTGGCGGTTTTTTTTTTATAAATATTCCCATAACATGTCAAACTATATATAGAACGTTTCAACCAACACGTAACCAGTCTTTAGATTCTTAATTACTGCATGAAGATAATACAATAAAAGACAGATTTTTTACTCCTCCGTAAAATTAGTTAGTTTAATTTAAGCTATGTTGTTTGCTAAGTAACACTATATACCATTAATCGTCATTATAAGTAAAAAGGTATACTAATAATATTATTGTTTAATAGCAGTACGTGGGCGAACGAGCCTAGCTCGGTTCTTTAAAAATTAAAATAATCTGTTACGTTTTTCACCCAAAATCAGCATTTTTCACAAAAAAAAAAAAAAATTAAAAAGATGTCTCTCTTATAATTATAATAATAAAATTATTTATTTCATTAAAATAAATTGTTAGGTTTGCCTTACAAAATTATCATACAAAAAAATATATATATGCACTCGGATTCGAACTGGTGTTACACGGATTTTCTAAGCAACCAATTTCCATCTTAGCTACTTTTGTTTTGACAGCGGCGGCGAAATTTACCTTTATATTCTAGCTATATTTTTTTATTGCCTGAAATCTCAGTTAAAAAAGTTTTCCATGAGTATAATCTAGCTAAATCGATTTATCGTTCCCGAAACTACCTACATACTAAGTTTCAAGGAAATAGATGATGCCGTTTCCGAGAATATATACAAATATAAAAAAAAATTACAAATATTGCTGGTTTAATTGTATTAGATAGATTAGGTTTTAAAAAGAACAGCTTTTATAAGTACTACGCCTTCAGCGCTGTGTTGTCTTGCAATGTACAAGTGGGGCGAGCGGTGTGGTGGTTATCTTTTCTCTATACATTAAATATATAGTTAAGACAATAGACGACGTATGTGAAGTCACGGGTACTAGCTAGTTAATAAATTGTTACCCTTATTTGCTAAATTATACATACTAAGTTTGACGGAAATGATGACGCCGTTTCCGAGATCCTGAATATATACAAATATACAAGAATTACTCGTTTAAAGGTATTAGATAGATAGATTAATGGGTGGTTTTATTCTATTCACTAATACATATATTTAACTAGTCTGAGGAAATAATGTATATAAGTAATGTCACCAAGCCACAATAATGTGTTACTTAGCAATAATGATAACAGAATAGTATCACGAGATTTCGTGTTTACTCAGCCCTCATGGCGCAATTGAGATAAGCCGTATTATTGATATGAAACGTCGTGTGTTCAATCCGAGTCATCATTGGTTTTGAATGACGAGACAAATTATCAAGTCAGTGTATAGTTGTTAGTTTTTATATTTTTCCGTCTACTTTTTCATATTCACTCTACCTACAATAACTATTATTTTTTTATAACAGTACCACTGGTTAGCTCAAAGAGAATGCCTTGTGGCATTAGTCTAATTAGTGTACCAACCAAAAAGTGCAATAAAGTACTGATTCATTTATTCATAAATATTAAATCTCCATATATGTTTGATATATTTGTTTTTTAATTACACAAGGACGAGGTAATTCTCATACTAAAAAGAATATTAACGCAAATTTCTCCATTCTCAAGATTACATTTTCTATAAAATTAAATTTGATGTCCTTTACAAGGCTTCAGTATTAACACATGTTTTAATCAGTATTCGCAAGCGTTTAAATACTTACATTCCTCTGGCATTCCTTGTGTCTGAGGGCAGACAATAGACTCGTCCATTACCAAAGGAGTTCTACCAAACTTCGCATCGAAAATAGCAATTCTGGATTTAGGGCTGCAGCTAAGTGTGATGACGTCATTCTCACACGCCGTGCGACTTCGAAAGTCCACTGCAAACATTGAACTGTTATTTGATAAACATTTTTATACGACTGCCTCGTAATACGTGATTAAACTGTAACATTCTCTTGTAATCGCTTTATTTATTTATTTTACATAAATAAAATCTAAGGTTCAATATATTATCACTAGATCTTTTGCATTGCTTTTAAGTAATTTGCTTTAAATCATAAGAGCCACTTTTGTAATACTGCATATTTTAAACCCAACTAATGGCTTGAATTTGCTCTGCTTATATTTCTTATTGGGACGTGTGATCAAAAAGCACACTCTATACAGAGAAAATTTCGGTGACATTTATATAAATAAAACTCACAAAAGGCTAAACCGATTTTGATAACGTTTTTACTGATAGATAGTGGACTTTTCAGTTTCAATTAGAATACCTATCACCATGCTTTCCTGTAGGAACTAGGCAGAAAAGATAAAATCTCACAAATGTAATGTAGAGCCGATAAATGATTATAAGAGCTAATAATTACAGACAAAATCACAATTAAAAAATGAAATACTGCCCACTATTCATTCAGATAAGACTCGTAGCCCGCATAAAAGAGCAAAACCGTTTAAATAAGAACAGAGTGGCAGGCATTGTTTAGTCTAATATTTATTACTCATCGTAAGTACTAAGGTGTCTTTGAGTACTGATGTCTATCATATGGCTGATTAACTTAGTAATTTTAAGCCTATTACCAATTTTTTATACCAAATGATAGCTTTCCCTTTAACTGCAACACTAGTGTTGTCAAGCTTGCGTGTTTCAGTAACTTCATGAAAAGTTCCATGTCTCAGAGATATACAAAGATTAAGTGTTGTCGCAATTTAGCTATATTTTAGTACGTGAAGACAATCAACCCTAAGTTAAGTCCCAACACAACCAATAAGTCAAACATAATAGAAAACATCATTATTCTCGCTCGAACCACACGATGCGTCGACTTCGATTCCAACAACGAAGAATAGGGATTTACATACAACTCTACGTCAAGTCTGCTGATACTTACAAAGAAAGTCATATAACTTTTTCACAAACCAATTACATTATATTTATGCCGCAATGAAAATAATTTTCAAACATTTTTTTTCGCAATTTTTCTATTATTGTTTTATTGTTACAAATTTGTCTGCTTGTTATTGTTATTTTTATTGTTACAAAATTATCAGCGAAATAGATATAAATTTGATATTTAAAAAGTCACAGACGGAGCTACTACTATCTTCAGTATGAATGGGTCGGTTCGCCCGGGGTAGTACCACCCGACCCACAGAAACAACTACGTGAAGTAACAATGCAAGCATTGTTGCGTTTCGTTCGGATAGCAGTGTTGCCGTTTAAGAAATAAAAAGTCTCCAGACGTCATTTAAAGAGTCGCTAGATTTTGAAAAATATATAATTATAAAATCCGCCAGAAGTTACTAAATGTTTCATAATATTCCATATTAAAAATATGGTGAAAATACTATATTGTGAATACTTCACTGTGATAAAACGAACAAAAGGCTGTAGTTGGATTAGTTATAACAAGTTTTAGTCACATCATAACTCTTCTTGCTGTTTTCATTCTGGTCGACCCAGAGATCGAACGCCATTCTGGTAAGGAAATTCAAAAAACAACATCAGCTATTCATGTTGTTGCCAGTAATTACAATTAAATTAGTACCAATATACTTAAATATTTTCAATATTCAATTAATCGGTAGAAGTCGCTAATTTTTTTAAGTCGCTAGATTGAAAAAAAAAGTCGTTATACATGTCCAAAATCCGCTAAATCTAGCGACGAAGCCGCAAAAACGGCAACAGTGTCGGACAGTGAGAGCGCCGGAGGCCCACCTCTCCTGTTCCCTTCCAGTGTCTATGGACTGTGGGTATCACTTAACATTTGGTGACCCTCCTGTTCGTTTGCCTCCTATGATATAAAAAAAAACATAACTTTTCGAACAAGTTTACTTCAAGTTTCATACCTTTACAAACTAACTTCATTACGATAAATTGAAACGTAAACAAATGAACCCTTTCATCCATTAGTATGTAATCAGAAACCGCCAATACTATAAAAGGGTTCGACTGAACGTTTATCAATTAGCGCGAGTGTTCGACTGTTTATCCTTAGTAACGTAAGAGGTTAGGTAGAGATCCTAAGCAATATTAATATAGGCAACCAGACGAGCGTTTAAACGTCCCTAAATATCTCTAAATTAGGGGACGTTAACTTGCTTAGTCCAGTGAAGCTGTATAGGATCATTATGCGAATAGCATATATTCAGATGATAAATACATTCACAGGCGCGAGACATTACGTGTTACAATTTAAAAATGGCAATAAATGGTGATAATGAAACCTCCATAAAGTTTATCTCAATTAAAAATCCGACATAGTAACTAAGTTTTAATCTTAATGGAAGAGCCACGCTGAAGCTATAACTGGTTTCAGCATGAATGGGCCGGCTCGTCCGAAGTAGTATCACCCACTCACAGAAACACCGACGTGAAATAACAGTGCTTGCATTGTTGTGTTTCGTGCGGTCAGTGAGAGCGTTGGAGGCCTACCTCCCTTTCTCCCCTGTCTCCCCTTCCCTCCCCCTTCCCCATCAACACAGGCTAGCAACGCACTTGCGACTTATCTGATGTTGCCGATGTCTATGGACGATGGTGATCACTTAACATCAGGTGTACTTATCACTTAACAACAACATCAATTGTAAGCCCGTCAATACTACATACCTATCGACTACTAGATCATTAGGGTATATTAGGATAAAATACTAGGTAATTTAGTTCCACTCTCGCTGCTGACGAACCACGAGGTGACAACGAGTAGGCGATAACCTCCGGCTGCCGTAAATAGTGCCTGGGGGCGACGGACACGGGCATGTCCGTCGCCTGGGCAGTTAAACTGCATACGCTTATTTGGTGGAGGCGAATTATGCCGATGCAACTTCCAGAGTACAACGGGGCGTCTAACACCCACTTCCACTTGAAGGATCTATCATCTTGTCCTCTCAGAACGCAGTCAGGGCCCCTGACGATGTAGTAAAGATAGTACCGATTAGGCAGTTCCTGCTCCCATGGCCTAAAGGTCTAAAAAGGTACCATGGGGTTTTAGTCTGTGCGAATCGTGCATATCCTCAGCTGCTCGGGATGGATATTCGATAGGTATTTCCCCACGAAAAAAAATGTAAAAAACACTAGGTAATTTTATAATAACACTTTTTCATGTAAAATATCTATAGGCGGAGGTTAAACCTGATTGTTGGCGTAGCGACGAAAAAAAAAGGAAATTTGCATTGTTTTCGAAATACTCAAAAACATTTGCAACCATATATACATATACACATAAGATTCAAACTGTGTTGTGGGCCACTTGTTCTACTAGTGTCACGCGGCACTCGTCCCCGGTATAGCATCCTTTAATAAATGCCGCCAAATACACCCGCTTAATTAAAATGAATATTTATATAATAAAATAACAGTCATTATTTTATAGAACAAATTTGTAATGCTTTATCTTTTCATGTTGCGGTAGCTGATTCCTGTCGTAATTTTTTATTTTACGCATATAACTTATACAAAACAATTTCGATGTTTCACATCTGCCAGGCGTCCCGCGATGTCTCAATTTTTTTTTAATTATCCTTTCCTATCAACTTTCTCTATTTATTAATACTTATTTAAATGACGTCAATCGACATCCTGGAAAAATTTCACACGTTATCAAAAGCAATAATAATAGAGTTAGGATACAATAAAATATAGCAAAAATTGCAACTGAGTATATGGACGCTCGTTCACCACCTTCGTAATGAGTTCGGACCGCACCTTGAACACACCTACGCGACACACCCGCGCCCTACCGGCGACCTAGGAATTTATTAACCATTCATAAATCACTTCAATACACTTGCAGGACCCCTCATAAAATCGTTACGTCACGCGATCACCGAATCCGTTTCCCTCTATTTCAATAAAAAGAAATATTATCGACCATTATCATTTTCCTGTTTTATGTTAGACATAACTTGCGTGGCCTTTTACATTTTTATTAGAAGTATCTAATCTATTTATAGGTGATAACTTATACTCATAAGCTAGCTGGTACCTTTGACTTCATTTTTGAAGGAAAAACATCCTCAGGTGCATTGATCGGTAGTTTATTGGCAGGAGCAAAGTTTATAATTTCGCGTCACGACATGCTAGTAAGCATGCGTGGATTGTGTCAAACTAGCGAGGCGCTTAGTATAGCAACCTGAGAACATCTAATATTTATAATAGGGATGGCGATTCTTCAAAAAAAAAATCGATTTTTAAATCGCTTCAAATCGTGAAGTGTCGAATCGATTTTTGAAAAAATCGAGTACTAGAGAATAGATCATCCAAAAATCGATCTGTTAGTTTTTCCGTTTTGATGATATTGTTTGATATTTTCTAAATTATGTATTAATGTATCGTTTCATAGTGTCAGAGATCGGTTCACTGAATCAATTCAGTGTTTAAATCGATAAAATTAATCGATTTTTCTATATCTAAGTCGAACGTTCGAGTAATCGATCGCAGATCCTCATCCTAATTAAATTATTTTGTACACAATATTGAGATTGTGCAGTCATCATATGTTTCATGAATTAATAGAATTTATAAAAAAAGTGTATCATTATTATTCAGAGTGCTAATAGACGCGAAAGAGAGACTAATGACGATAATTCCAATTTACAATTTTTGACACTATAATTAATTTAACATTTAAAAGAGGACACAGTTTCAATTCCATTGTTTTGAGTTTCCACTTCTGTCGGCAGTCCTTATAACTGCCTTGAATTTTTTTTCATTATTTGGTTGTTTCATAGAAACTATATCTTAATTGTTCGTAGTGTTTATTTATTTATCGCAAAAAGTCAACAACAGGAACCTAAAAAAAGAAGCTAAAACATACATACAAATACTTAAAATTATTTATGTGAGTAATCATAGTTGATGACAGTATTTATTAACAAATAATATTATACGAAAAATAATGAGGTAGAAAATACAATTATTATAAAATTAAAAAGGAACAAGGATATAAAATACAACAATTTTATAATGTATATAAATGTATGTATATAATATAATGTAAATAACTTAAAATACATTGAATGTTTTAATACAAAGAAATACAAACAACAAATATAAAGAAACAAAATGTTGACTATGGCTAACTTCAAGGTGTTGGTTGCTCGTGAAGGTGTGCGCGCGCATCGTAAAATTTATAGGGAAAAATGATGAATATTTTTCCCTAACGCGCCAAAGGAAACTTCTCAACTAAGGAAAAAAATCATGAAGAAATTAATCATATGAAAAACTAATTTTAGGCTTTAAATGAAATAGTGAATTACGGCACACCTCGGCTTGGATGTTGCCTGTTGCATGCAAAATCGCGACCTATCTTAGCCAACCTAGCTAACCATTCAGATATGTATGAGCAGTTGAAACGTATATGTGTACCAAGCATACACGCCTCAACAACTCCTTCATATATTTATTATCGGAAAATTGAGAGTTTTTCAGTTCGATAAGGGAAAAAAGTAAACCTTTCCACTTTCATTGTAAGCGTGTAGGCGTGCACGTGTGTGGGGGTAATCGTGTAGTGTTGTAGCAGTGATGTATATTTGTGTATCACCATATCGCGCAAGCAACGCACTCAAGGGCTCCCTAGATCGCACCTAGGCTTGAGCCACTGCCGTGGGAGGCCTAATCGGGTGGTATTTATCTGTAATTTTGTTGTCAGAGTTCTATAGAGTACTTTCTATTAGCGTATAATACTTGACTTATTTTAATGTTCGAGGATAATCGGAGGAAAAACACGAAAATATATAATAAATATTTAAATTTACTTTCAGAAAATACATTATAAAATATTTAATATCTCTGAATAAATTAACATTTTTAATAACAATGTACATAGGGCGGTTCGGTTCACCTCTGGGAAATAAATATGGTGTATTATGTTTTGTCTACAGATACGGTATTCGTAACTTTGAACTACGAAGGTCAACTATAAATAAATTTAATTATAAGATAGTATGATATTTCAAAACTTAATAATAGCCTTGAAAATAATTTTATATATTTATTAGGAACAAGCTACACTCATGGACATATTTAGAGGAACGTCTTAAAAGCAACAAAAAAATAATATGAAAATTTCGTACTAAATAAATTTATTAAATTTAAATTTTTCTACACAAAAATATACTAAGCGAAAAAAAATCAAATTATTGGCAGTTAGATCAGTATTTTCATTATAATGAATTTTGAGCTTACATGATGAAAATTGAATATTGTTCTAACATTGTTTATCTAAATATTCCCATGACTATACTTTAAACAAATAAATTAGGGCTTAAATTATAATAAAATTTAAGTCTATTAAAACAATAACTCGATGGCAGTGATGTAACAGTTACCGGAAAGTCACGGGAGTCACAATAAGTGGAATAGACAACCTATTTGCTTTCTTTAATTATAAAGCATATAAAACTAAAATCTTACTAATAAAAAAATACCTATAACATTTAACAGAATTATGTACTAATATTTTAAAGTTGAAGAGATTGTTTGTTTGAACGTATTAACCTCTGGCAACATAAGTCATACAAAGACACATTTTATAAGATATTCCTTTAAAAGGTTTATAAATTATTTAAACATAAGCTAAGTACCATTAGCACTACAACAGTTATCATATAAACTATAGCCTGGAAATATATGCAAAGATGGAACGAAGTAAATTGGCATAGGGAACCGAAAGCGATTTTTTTTTTGAAATGACTACGCTATTGACCCAGCAAGGGCTTAACAGGTTCACCGGACTACAACTATTTTTTTTTTTTAATATATATTTAATATATCATTATTCCATTATGACCATAAACAAAGAGATAGAGAAAACAGATTAAGTGATATTGAGGTTTCAATAAAACAAATTATGTAAATTTATTTATTACCACAGACTATTTCAAGTGATCACTTCAAATGCGTAAATCGAAACGAAAATAAAATGAATAATTTCAAGAATTTTCTACAGCGTATTAAGGCCCATCGTTTTAATACCCAATTCCGAAAGAATATTTTATCGCAAGTAAATGAAATATCCTAAAGCAGTACCCCAGTTATCTGCTTATCTTTGTGACATGTGACCTTTCCACAATATCCTTCGCTTACCAATAATAATAATGTTCATATTTGTACTGACATAAGTCAATTTGCAAGTAAATAGCTCGTCTATTAAAATAATATTTAATTTTTTTTACTTAACTTTTTTGTACTTACACTCTAGCATATAATTATTACATTTTGGGGTAATGCCAACCTGTTAATGTTGTTGTTTATAAGTTTTCTTTTCTTGTTTGTACTGACTACGCTATACTGACTAGCAAGGTCTTAACAGCTTCACCGGGCTACAATACTACTGTTGTATATAAGCTTAAATGGTTTCCGTACAAATTACGACTGTTGAGTAGTAAGCCGGCCACGTGATTAACTCTTGTGACATGGTACCTCGCCGATATAGGCATTCACAGTTCGGTTTTTCTTGGTAATGTTAAGTTTCCGTCTACCGGCTAAGCCGCCTTCGATCCTTC
Organism: Antheraea mylitta; assembly: GCA_014332785.1. Classification (NCBI taxonomy): domain Eukaryota; kingdom Metazoa; phylum Arthropoda; class Insecta; order Lepidoptera; family Saturniidae; genus Antheraea; species Antheraea mylitta. The sequence goes on from JACEII010000009.1 coordinate 4,762,510, forward strand.
GTCCGCCGGATGTTCTTACTCTACGACTTCTTTCTCTTCACTTCGTTCCCGTCTAGCATACTTTTTAACCAATATTTTGTAGCCGCGCTTTTCTTTGGCAATGAAATAGAGATGGCCAAAAATATTAACAGAACAGAGAACAGATAACATCTCACACATTCAAAGAAGCCGCTACTCTAACTTATATTTAGCTGTGTCGAAATCTTCCAGTGTCCTATTAAAATAAATAGGTTCCAATAACTTGCCCGTAATAGCGGCCGCGACTAAACCTCTGTACTCATAAAGAGAAAATATTGCGTAGTCATTTACGCCATATTTCTTCAGGAAACAGTGTTAGCGAGCATTGTAATAGATTATTATTCCCATTATACATATGTTTTCGATGTTTTATCTCAGTTTTTTTGTTTATCAGAATAAATGTCGTTACACATTATTTAGTTTGTTATGTTTTTTAATCACCACTGCTGTAATCTATTTTATTTATCGCTTAATACGGGAAGTAGTCATTAGATGTGTGAATAATCAGAGAATAACTGTTGACTCTTGTATTAAATTTATATATACCAATTTCATATCTAAATCGAGTTTTTCGATCTTCTAACACCAATCACTCCAAAGTAAGATCGCCACAATATGTTTTTGCCAAACTGCAGAGCTGCTCAATTCTGCAGAGGTGCTATCTTAGTATTCACACTTTTTACACGAACATTGTTAATACGACTTATCCATACTTTCATTGGTCTTCCTTGAGTCCTGCGACTTCTAAATAAGATTCCTATCGTCCAAAAATAATACCTTTTTTTCACTAAAAAATCGAAGCTACAAGTGGAGTAATATTCGATTAAATGTTCTTCTTAATTTGCTTATATATTTCTCATACTAACTGGAACTGGTTAAATATGAAATCAGTTGTGGTGATTATTTACTTATGTTCTTTATTTTTATATCTTGACTAGCTGATACTCGAGGAGTGGAGCTATTACTGGCCTCAGTGTGGATGGGTCGGCTCAGCTGGAGCTGTACCACCCTCTCACAGAAAACCGACGTGAAGTATTTTTTTTTGCATTATTGCGTTTCGTTCGATCTGTGAGAACGCCGGAGGCCCACCTCTCCTCACCTTCCCCATCTCCTCTGTCCTTCCCCCCTCCATCCCCCAACACAGGCTGACAACGCACTTGCGACTCTACTGGTATTGCAAGTGTCTATGGACGGTGATGATCACTTAACTTAAGATGACCCACCTTTTCGTTTGCCTCCTATGATATATAAAAAATACTTTATGTGCTCAGAAGAAAACCTAGGAAGGTAAAAGCAAAAAAATGCTTTGTAAATATCGTACATTTTTTTGTAAATTTTTATTATTATTTTTATTTGTAAAAATTAAAAGAAAATTGTAAATATTTATTTGTAAGAAATCTTAACTGTTTACTTCCTTTCTCCAACGGATATGCAACATCTCATTTGCTCCAGTTCTCCACGACAAGAAACTCCATATCGTCGAACTTGTAAAGCTCATAAAGGTCATAGCTTCTTAAAACTTTAGAGACCTTACATTGAATAAAATTATCGTCATATTTCTTTTTAATTAAGGACCAAGCATCGTGGAAATATATCTAAAAATAATGTCGAAGCAGTCATAAGGACTGCCGACAGAAATGAAAAAACTGTATTGTCTTTTGAATTTTCAGAACAATTATAGTTTGAATTATTTAAATTTTGTAACTTGTACGTTTATATTATTAACATTAGTCTGGTATTCAAATCTGATGGAACTCCGAGCAATAACTACATAGATACTATTTTATACAGTTACTAACTAATGAAACATTAATGAGTTGGACAAGTTCTATATAACATTAATATTACACGTACATAGACTACGCGTCTTTAGCTTGGCGTAAGCGCAATACATAAAGAGCATGTCAAGGTCATCGGTGACGCGAACCCCTAAAGTTTTTCCCCTATCAAAATCACTCTACTCGTAATCAAGTAATTTATACACACACAGTGCCATAACTTCTATTGTTTTATTTATGTAACTTTCTGAAATACGTCATCTTAAGGACATTTTAAAAATAGCCTATTGTATTATTATAGGAATAAGTAAGTAGAGTCCTGTAAATGATTTAGAACAAGATACTATGGTTATGTGTCAATCTCTCAACTATATTAACCCCTCGAGTCCCTAGAACTATAAGGATTTAAGCTCCATACAAACGAATGTAGACCTTATGAAGCACGGGTCAATAGACAGTTTGGAATAATAAGTTTTTAAAAATTACTGAACCTATTAGAAAACTTGAAAGTTTTAAATTATAACATATTAAGTAACATAAAATTGTAAATTTTATGTAAATTACGTGTTCATTTCTAAAATGTTTTGAAGTTTTACTTCTTTTGGCGCGTTAGGGAAAAATGATGAAAGTAAATATTTACTATGCGCGCGCAGACCGTCACGAAAAACCGACACCCTGGAGCTATTACGATGCGTGCGCAAACCGTCACGAAAAACCGACACCTTGAAGTTAGCCATAGTCAACATTCTGCTTCTTTGTATTTCTTCTATTGTTAGTGTCATTTTTTCTACAAACGTGGAATAAGGAGAAAGATAACATTTATGAAAATTTTTTTATCTTGTTAAGCCAAAGAATTATAACCTCTAACGCGTGTACATAAGTACAAACACACTTTTTTTACTAAATAATGTAATGTAAAATTTATCAATTACTTTATTCGTTTATGTAGGATATAAAAAAAATAAAAACATAGTATCCAGAATTTTGAGACTAAAATCTTAATTCAGTAGCCGAGAAGTTAACGCTTTGAAGATGGAGATAATATATATAAGATTTCCTAGTTCCGTTTTACCTTTACTCCCCCTTAATTAAGGTAAGTTTAAGTAAGTGACAGTAACTTAGTAAAATATTAATATTACTTACACGGTCGGCACTTATACGACACCTCGACATATTTCCTCTCCAACGGGCACGGGTCTGTGACTCCTGGTTTCAGCTTAGTACTGAATGTACACTGAGGTTTTCTCTGACACTTCTCGACCACCGTTTGAAGAAGTAAGTACTAAAATATAAAATTATGTTAAGTTGCCAATAAACATAAGTGAAACTGTTATAGGGATCTTAAAAAATCCCTTTTTAAAAAAAGATTTATTTGATTAATTATATATTTATTATTAGAAGAATTGTTTACACTGAATTATAAGGATTTAGAGTGTTATGGACCGAGACTGGGAATGAACTACGACTGACTGGGTGGTAACGTGGAGCGTGTTAGGACTCGGGAAATGCTGACGCTAGGTATTGAGAAAGGTACTGGATAGGAAGGGGTAAGATCTGTGGTGTCGGCGAAAGGTCAGCATATAAGGGTACATGGTTAGGGTATAACAAAACGAAGTTATCAAAACGAAAGGCAGGTGAAAAAAATCGATTTTAGATAGTATGTATAATTTAGCTGTATGACCAAGATTAACGATTTATTAAATAGCTAGTACCCGTGATTTCGCGTGCGTCTATCGTCTTAACTATATATGTAATGTATAGAGAAAACATATCCACCACACCGCTTGCCCCACTTTTACATTGCAAGAGAACACAGCGTTGAAGGCGTAGTACTTGTAGTATTTTAAAAACTGTTCTTTATTAATACTTTAATATCTATCTAATACCGTTAAACGAGCAATTCTTGTATATTTGTATATATTCAGGATCTCGGAAACGGCCTCATCTATTTCCGTGAAACTTAGTATGTAAGTAGTTTCGGGGACAATAAATCGATCTAGCTAGATTTTATTCATAGAAAACTTTTTTAATCGAGATATCAGACAATAAAAAAGTATAGCTAGAATATTAAGGTAAATTTCGCCGCCGCTGTCTAAACAAAAATAGCTCAGATGGTAAGTCATTGCTTTAAAAATCCGTGTAACCCTAGTTCGAATCCGAGTGTATAATTTTTTTTATTGTAAAAAATGCTAATTTTGTAAGGAAAACCTAATAATTTATTTTGATTAAATAAATAATTTTATCGATATAAGAGAGATATATTTTTTAAATATTTTTTTTTACGTGAAAAGATGCTAATTTTGTGAGACAAACCCAATGGTTTATTTTAATTTAACAATATTTTTTAAAGAACCGAGCTAGGCTCGGTCGCCCAGATACATATTATATAAAATCAAGATACTTTGATAAATTTTTTTTCTTGATAAGGCACAGATACATAAGAAGTAACAAAAAAAGCGATCAAAATCAATTTAAGAGTTTTTACGCGATGCGTAGACAAACTACAATCATGTATATTGTCTATCTATAAGTAATAATAATAAAAAAGGCCCGTAATGTATATAAACTCATGTTAACTCTTATAGACATTAATAGTTGTGTCTCACAAATATCTTTTTTAACCAACTTTGCTGAGAGTAATGTTTTTCGAGCGCACGTTTGTTACTTTATCACACTCTGTAGTCTAAACGGCTTAATGAATTTTCACAGACAAGGTATCGTTAAAGTCGTCTCAGTTGTGAAAGTGGTATGTAGAATATAATATCTACATGTTGTGTAAATAAATAAAAAATGAAAGAAAGGATAGAAATAACCATTTCAACAACTAAATACTCGTTTAAAAAAATAATTAAGCACTCCGGTTTTGTTTAATTTTCTTAAAAATAATTATACCTTTAAAATTAAAAACACATTGATTTCATAATTAAGAATGAAAACGTCCAAATAAGAAAATACTTCCATTGTATACTAGACGGTGTCCCGCCCTGCTTATAAAAAATCCTTGACAAATTACTTATATACGAAAAACTTCCCCTTCAATCACTTTATCTAATGGTGAAAACCGCGTGTAAATCGGTTCAGTAGTTTTTGGTATATCGCGAACATACAGACAGATAGACAGACGTAGTAGGAGACTGTGTTTCATATGTAAATTATTTAATATTTTTCTGTGTTAAAAATTGTAAAAACTTACAGATTCTAGAGAAAGAAAAATTGGCTTTTTATTTCTAATCTATGAATGGATTTAAGTCAGATCGATATTGAGAAATTATATAAAAACGTAATTACTTACAAGAATCATGGTTTAAAATATTAATATATATAAAAAGCTTTAAGTAAATTTCTAAACAGTATGTATGTGGATTACAAACTAAAGATGACCATACAGGTTCAAAATACAACCGCCATAAAACAATATTGTCATTAAACTTAAAATAGATGATAGTTAAATAAAAATAAATATCAAAAAAGCACCCAATAGTACACATTACACGAAAGCAAAAAAAAAGTGCAGACCAAAAGTCTGCAGAACAGAAAAAGAAAAGATAAAAACAGTATGTATATTCTTCACTATGCTTTTATTCAAAAAACAATATATTTGGAAAGATTTCGATCGTTAAAATTTCAATATTTAAATGCATATGATGTTGAGATAACTTTTTAAATTTAGATATACCTGCATAGAATTCGGTCTCTTACATTTCTTCTCATTGTCACCATCACCAGAAGCATCAGCTACACATCCCTGTTCTTCCGGAGCCGCTTTACCGTACTGAGCTACTTGTATACTTATGGCGGTTCCTTTTGGACAGGCAAGTGTCACCAGTTCGTCATCACAAATAGCTCGTTGTACATTCTTCATAGTGCCTAGAAGTAGGGCTGAGAAAAAAAAAACATTCAATAAGTATTCTGTTTTATATTCAACTCAGTAATAAAATTGAACGTTATGGTAGCAAAAAACTTATTGTATTGGTAATATTTGCTGACATTCCTGAATATTCGCTTACATCATAAATATACTAAATAGTTTTACCATAAATATGTTAAACATTGTAATAATATCAATTCAATTATATTATTGCTACTCCTTGGTATTTTATATATAGTACATATATACATATAGAATTGATTATTGCTGTATGTATATGGAGAAATCCATGCCAAATAGACCACATTTGACTACGGCTTCTTTTGAATTTTCTCATGTATGTTTGAGATAGATTAACTCCAATATTGTACGACGAATCATAATGAGAATTGGTACACCTATGTGTCATCTCGTGTAAATGATTTTTTTTGGATATGAAAATTCATTTAAATTGAACATCAAACGAAAGTCAACCATCATGGTCGTGTCAGTGACGTTGAGTCGTATTTACTCGACTCGACACCATGACATCTAGCGCGCTCATATTTTTCACTTCTATCGTGTGGTCATAAGGACACAGGTTGTTTATGTTCTTCCTTCTATGGCTCACTACTAGATGACGCTGCAGCACTTCAACTTTTGTATCGTAGAATCGATCGTCATGAAAATAGTCGTGTACATTATTTGAACACCGAGAGTATTATAATTCAACTGTCAATTATAACAAGTTGTAATAGCAATAAATAATATAAAAACGTGCGAAACCATGGATTTTTCTTGTATTAAATAAAGAAAGGCTGAGAAAGTCAAAATTTCGTTTAGTATAAAAAAAATGTGATTACGAAAAAGCTGTCTAGATTTCGGCTGAATGGACGGAACCGCGTTTTGACAGTCACGATTACCCTTGACGTAACAACCTTTTTAGACTTTCGCCTCTGGGAAATACTTCGGGACTAGACCGATCTTTATCAGGGACGCGGGTATAAACTTTTCATTTCTGAAAAGGAATAAATATTTAAGAAATAATCTTGGAAGATATTATGTATTATTCCATTTTTACTAAGACACGAAACTTGCAAAATATGTACCAGAGAATATTTACGAGTTTATAAAGCTGTTTCATTCGAAATGAAAATGTACAGGTTGACTTTAATCTTAGTGAAAATATTTTCTTTTTTTTTTAAAGGCTCAATAAAATTTATTTTTATTTTGTAACTTTTGCTTTCGCTCACAGCTTCGCTCGTGTAAATGTAAATATGATATATGTCACGGGAAGAGTTTTTTTTCATTCGATATCCTTTACAGTACCTTTGAAAATCTGTGCAAAATATCGTGATGAACGGTTGAGTAGTCCATATGAATAATGATTTATTACCAGCCTCTACTCGCGACTTCGTCCACGTGGAATAGTTACTTTGGGTTAACGCAAACACGGGACGGAAGCTCTCATTGGGAAAAACCTGATTTTGAAAAATTCTTCATTCTCCGCTCTTATTGATGTGATGATATATATCCTATAGCCATCCCTAAAAAATGAGCTATATAACACTGAAACAATTTTTCAAATCGGACTAGTAGTTCCTGAGATTCCCCCTACAACGTCACAAACTCACTAGCTTCTGCTGCACAAGCTTAATATGAAATATCAATAGTATTTGTACACAAACTTCTATATTTCGCTAGTGTGACGTGAGCAAAATACGTCACGAACATGTCGTTGATGCTTCACTAACGTGTCGAGGTCATTGGTTGCGCGAGCCCATAAATTTCCCTCCTACCAAAAATCGATCAACGTGGCTATTTTCCTTTCAGATACTTTTGTGACAAAATGACATAATAATTGTAACTAGTGGTTACCTCGTAGTCGAAATTCGACCATAATTCATTATGACATTGAGTAAGACCAAAAAGAATTTAGAATTTTAATTTTAGAATTCACTGTGTTTTTAATGCATTTTATATAACAAAAATAGCTTTAAGCACTTCTCCTCCATATAAACTTTAACTATGCCAAATTTCACGTTCATCCGTTCTCGTAATTTCCTTAAAAAGGGGTACAAATTTTTCGCTTCACCTATTAATATGTAGATAACGTTTATAAGTATCCTGTTTCTTTGAGAAATATAATGAGAAACGTTTATTTTTAAATCAAGAATAATCAGAATCTCTGATTTCTGTTCCATTTTGAAATCTACCTACTATTCAGTTGAGATAAATAAAATATCACAGAATAAAGGTCGTTCATTCTACACGTGTGGTGTCGAAGGGGCAACGGTGTGAAACAATAGTCTGACAGATAATGTGAATAAAAGGTGTTGTTTGCGTCTTCAGATAAGAATTGAAGGCGGTACGTTGTGATGTGGCAATTTTCTATAACGTATTTACAGTTACTCAGATGAGACTGAAGAGAGACTTTTATTTATACAACTAGCTGTATAACCACGATTTTGTCCGCGTGGAATGTAGGAAATAAATTTTGTCCCATGTAAATTAGCGAGTGACGCCTGCACGCTTCTCAACTGTGCTTCTTTAGTTTATGGTATATATTTGCGCGGAACCATATTTTTTCTGAAATAAAACTAATCTATTCGGAGTTTAGAATTCCGGAATAGGCAGATAGAGGGAAAGACAAAAACTTTAAGAATTGATTTTTTGTTAAAAATATTATCATAAATACTTTCATATCCACTTAGCAAATAACTGTTATTTTAACATTACAACAAACTCTTTGATTTTATTTATTTGTATAGTTAATAATACTAAGTTAGATTAAAATATAAAACTAAATAATAAGAGAATATAGGGTACCGCCACCTAGTGGCGAGTCATTATACAATGGATTATATAAAAACTTTTTCTATGAAAAGAGGGCTTTAATATCTCAACTATCATGGTGTTTAGTGAATACCAACATCTATTTTTATATATTTAGATTTTCTCTATATGACTTGACGTTTTATCTTTCTTTAGTATACCTTAGCGTTATAAAAAACGTAATCTCCATATTTTATATTAACAACTTCAGTAATTTTGGTGCAGTGTTAATTAATATCCTGTTGTTGTAGACTCGTAAAATCTTATGCCTCGCTTTTGCTCCAACACGACTCAATCCATCTGAATTTGAAATAATTTCGCAATATAATATTCCATCCCTGTTCTTTCCAGTTTGTAGAAAGAGACAAATTAAGTTAAAGAACAGATAAATTAACACGTACGAAGTTCCAACTAGACTATGTTAACCTTTACGACCGCAAAACTAGAAACAATGTTAATTGATGAATTTCACATAAGCAGTGGCAATGAGGTCGTTGGGGCTCGGCCCGCCTCACCCACTCGTATATTAATTAAAAACATGACAACCCTGCATTTAGCCCTTTTCATGACTACTGTGTATAAAACTCTAGGTATCATTTGTATGTTCTCGATTACGTTAATGTAATATGATATACATACCTATAATCTATAATACTATTACAAATTAATAGTTTGTGAGTAACTATGTGAGTAAATGAGTAGCCTCGGAAATTGGCAACCCAATTATAAGTAAATATACTATCACAAAATAGCAATGTTTGTGAGTAACCTTGGAAATCTGCAACCCAGTTATAAATATTATTTCAGTAATATATTATATTAGCTATAACCGATATTGACTACTTTTCATTCGTTTCGATTTAATGAAATACGAACTAGGTAAAGATTACCTAAAATATTGTGGGACTAACCGACGCCAATAGTCTTACATGATTATACTAACGGAAAAATTAAAGAGTAATTAAATAAAATAGAAACAACATCAATCTGTCAATTATGTCAATATATTTAAAGATCTTTCTGCTGTTTTCTGTCACTCGCTCTTCTATATGTATTTTTTTTTTTTAACCCAAATGGGCTGATGTTGCTCGCAGGAAGCAAGTGTACCTCTCATACCCCTCCACATAATCCTCTGATAGTGCTAAAGAGTTACCAATTTTTGGCCGCTGCACTGTTTCACATAAATTAACCCTCGCAGCAACAAATAGAGTTATCAATCAGTCGATAATAATAAAAAATGGACACTCTATTTAGCCGTCCGGCAAAATAATAAACCCAAATGTTTCACGCTTTCGTGCGATTCCTCAAACATTTTCTTTCACACAAACCTTGCCTTGAAAACAAGATATTAGTAGCTTATAAATTATCGTTATGCGTTTGCACATATTAAAAACCTAATTTTAAAAAATTTAGATTTCTCTAAAAAAATCTAGACTTTTACAAATGGCATATAACATTATAGTTAAAAGCTATTTAGATAACCATAAAAGTACGAACATAAACTCAACAAAAACAGGGAATAAGTTTAGAAGGTGAATAATTATGAAGAAAACAAGACCGGAATTTTATATAGGTACAAAGTTTGTCGCAAACATTAGTCCGGTAGTCGCTAATAAGTATGAAATTAAGGAAAATGAATAGATATTCATAATTATCGGAATATAATTTACAATATATTTATATAATATATTGTAATCTCCGATAACAATGTTCATGTAAACACCGAAACAGTATTATCTAATTCAGGTCAACTTTGGTTTATCAAATCTATATGAATAATTGTCTATGTGAATACATAATTTCTTTCGCCACTCAAACTATTATTATAATGGCAAGTTTGTTTGTTACGCTTTCACGCCTAGACGGCTTAACTGGTAATCATACAATTTTGCGTACACATTATCGACAAAGGCTATAGAAACTGAATAGTATTCTCGAATGATGGGAAAAATACACATTACCAATGAGAGAAGCCGCAAGCAAAAGCTACTTATAGAATAACATTATTGGTTACATTTAATAAAATGATATCAAATTACTGCAAATTATTTCTATTACACCTACTTCGAGCAGTAGAGCATAATACAATGTAACTTTGACTAAACTGTAGAATTAATTGACTTATAACAAAAATACATTTCAGTTGCTTCAGTTAATATAAAATTATTCATATTGTAACAAACAAAAACTACGTCTCAATTAAAAACAAAACATACATAAAAATTTCAATATATTTTAAAACGTTCAAGTTACTAAATAACAACGAAATACAATTGGTGTGGAAGAAGAGAAACAATCGATGTAAAAATTCTATGAAAAATATTGACCTTAAGCACCTAAAAGATTTGAATATAACCTTTTATTCATAAAAAGTTCCCGATTCTCATTAGCATGCTACATTACCTACAAGTTTAATTGAGTTCCAAAGTTCTGAGATCGTCGTAATAAATTAAAGGTAACGTCGTAGCTTGCGCAATGACCACTTTGCTACGTCGTAGCTACCTATAAAACACGCGTATCATCTACACAGTAAATCGTAGTAAATATTGCGCAGGGGTGTTGCAGTTGTACCTTTTTTTTTATATATATTAACGTGGAGAAATCCCTAACGGATACGCTACCCTCCCGGGGGAGAGGGTAGGTTATGTCCGATTCGCACGGACTAAAACCCCACGGTGTACCGTCCGCCGCATGGAAGGGGCAGCCAGGGATCGAGCATGCTCACTGCCCTGAAACTGCCCCTGCGGCAGCCTGGCGAGTGAACGCCAGGCTTCGCCCTACTATAGAGAGGCTACTGGGTACACGACCAGCAGCCTTCCCTCGTCAGCCTCACTCGTGCAACGAGGAGATGGGAGGCCCCGCCCCATCCCCTCAGGTTTGGCGATGGTTTTGGAAGGGACGGGCATTACGCCTCGCCCCTCCCGCTGCTCTTCTTTGGCGGAGAGGACCACTTCTGGGATCGACCTCCCGGGGTGTTGCAGTTGTACCTAACTTGTACTCAATTACTAGTAGACACCTCTAATGGGATACTTAGATATTGTCGAGAGTTATTTAATTATAAGTGTTTAGAGTATTTCTTTTGGGTAAGTAGAACGCAACAATGTTAAAATAATTAATTCTATGCAAATTTATACTCAGATAAAAACCAAAAGTTACCAAAAATCGACGAATAAATGAACTATTTCAGTGTAAGTTGAGAAAGTTCGTAAATTTTAAAAATGCTTTTAAACTTATATTTATGTATACCGTACTTAAAGATATATAAATTAAAAGATGGTGTATTGAGAAACATGATTAAATCGAGAACATTTCGTGATAAATCTATTAGGATGACAATCCAATAGCCCTACTACTTGTGTTAGTATATGGCCAAAAGTTTTATATATTAACGTGTATTTTAACTACTAAGAGTTTCGAATAAACCAATCGTTGGCATACGGTGACTCTTTCGCCTTTACTGTGGCTCTCCCAAAAAATGTGCAGTCCAGAGATTAGTGTTTTTGAAAGGTAAGCCTATAGAAGACAAGTACACACAGAGATAAAGCAAACGCAGCAAGGCTGATCGCACGAAAAAAAAAATTAGCAAAAACACGCTCGAGAATTTAATTTTACCCGTAAATATTTCCATAAAGAGCTTTGTACTAAAACAAAGATTGAGTTATAAAGACGCTCCTTAAATAAACTTCATTTTTACATTGTTTATATTACGTTACTTTAGACGACGAGTTTGCCGACCATTGAAGTCACATTAAAACTAATCTGTTTATAAGTCTGATTGAATTGACATATTCTACAATAATATTAGCTAAGTTGGCTCGTGTCAGCATCTTCGGACAGCGTCTTTTGGTGAAGAAAATCGTCGTGACAAAATCATACAGTGGGAGTTAGGAGTTTTTTAAAAAGCTAAGAGCTACCAATCATTTTATAAATATGTTACCGAGTTTGTATGTGTGTTTCGGCAATTGCAATTTATAACTAATCCTATTTAAATGGCAGTACGTTAATATCTTAGACACGCCATCATTTAACATTAGAGGATATTATTTAACGCTAAAACTTATAACGTGTAGAAAGAATTCGCACGTTCCAGGTAATCCTTTAATTAAAAAAACGCTTTTGATATGCTACCTACAGACTGCCAATATATCCCTGTCAAGCGAGTCCGAGTGAACACGTAGCTAAGCTTAAGCCCCAAAAGCCGCAACTCATTAATTACCTAATGGCGAACTGCATTCAAATTTCAACGCTAACGACTATGTTTTCCGTGTTTCTTTTACAGCCATTACTACTCCAGTTAATTACAATTAAACTATCATTAGTTTTATATTTTCCTCTCATATTTTTATTATATCAAAGGAGGCCAACGGACAGGTAGGTCACCTCATGTTATCACCACCGTCCATAGACACCAGCAACACCTCGTGAGTCGCAAGTGCGTTGCCAGCCCGTGTATGGAGAGAGGAGGGAAGGAAAAAAGAGAAGGAGGAAGGGAGATGGGCCTCCCGCGCTTTCACTGACCGAACGAAACGCAACAATGCCAGCACTATTACTTCACATCGGTTTTCTGTGAGAGGGTAGCACTACCCCAAGCGACCCATTCATGCTGAAACCAGTCATATTCAGCGTGGCTCTACCGCAAACAAACAGGTACAGACAGGCAGACAGACAGACAAAAATTGTAAAGAGATTATTTTTTACTTTTATATCGACAGCAAAGTCTACCCCGACTATAATTTTCAAAAAATATTTAATGTACATATTTGGCCTTGTTAAAGGTTTATTACAGTATAGAAGATTAGCTGAAGTTCTGAAACGACGAGTTTTTGTTATGATCTGCTCTAATTCCTATTTATAATGTATTAACGAATATATTATAAATGTTCTAGATATTTTAAAAAAAGTGTAAGTGTACTTATGCACACGCATTAGAAGTTATAATTCTTTGGCGTAACAAGATAAAAATCTTTTCAAAATTGGATCTTTCGCCTAATTCTACGTTTGTAGAAAAAACGGCACTAACAATAGAAAAAGGTATCTAATACATTGAAAGTTTTAATATAAAGAAATACAAACAACAAATACAAAGAAACAAAATATTGACTATAGCTAAATTCAGAGTGTTGGTTTTTCGTGTCGGTGTGCGCGCGCATCGTAAAATTTACTCTCATCATTGTTCCCTAACGCGCCAAAAGAAGTATAACTACAAAAACTACGTAATAATTTTCACTATGATTAATTGTGCAATATAGAAATTGATGTCTTACAACGTCACCTAGTAGCAAAGTATATAAAATACATAAAAACTACGAGGAAAACACTTAAATATGCTAGCATTAACAATGAGCAGTAGTTAACCCTTCAATACTGTAGATAGTAGTAAGCATACTCAGTTGAGAGGTCAGAAACTAAAAATCAATCACCACACGGTCCAATTGTAAATATAAACCATTCTCGGATCCACTGGAATACGCACACAAAATGTCATAAAAATCGGTCCAGCCGTTTAAGAGTTCAACGACATTCACACGTACTGAAGATATACGTATATAAAGATAATATCTATAGTAATAATGCATATAGTATTTTAATGATTCCGACGAAAAAGTAACAGTTCTCAGAAATCAGTACAATATAAAATTTGAATCCATGACCTTTCGACTGTAATACTTACGTCAATAGAACACCACTGCGCTACTATAATACGTTGAAGTAAATAAATGAATAAAATAAACAAACAATTATTTATCAACGCAAAAGCGTTTCCGATAACTTTTACATTACACAACGGAACTATTGGTAATTATGTTACAAATAAATCTTGTACAGACCTAAGTTATCTGAGTTGGTGCAGGAAGGACCCAGTAGAACCAGGAAGGCGGCAGCGATTACGAACGATTCATACATGTTTACACTCATAAATTAGCAAATGTTCCCTCTTGTTTACAAAATCGAAATTACTATTAATTTATCGTAAAAGTTATTCAAAGATTTAATACATATTTTCATTCGTTTCAATTATTAAACGAATTTAAACATTTTGTACTATAACCAAGTTCTCAGTTATGACGTGGACGCCACGTGGGTCAAACACATGTCAGAAAATGTCCGATATAAACAAACGTGTGGCCACACTCACTCCGGACGTCCAACTGACGACTGACGCGACCCGGCGATACAAACTCCCCACGACTATTGGACATGGACTCACGACGAGCCCATCAATTTAGCCTGACGATTCAATGAGAACCCTTCCTTATTTCCCCTGGAGAGAAATTAGGGTGATCCAAACTGTTATAATTAAAAAACAGGTATCGAATAAAGCGACTCTAAGTCGAATTTGAAATGTATAAAGAAAACTTCGAAAGTTTCCGCTTTACAACGTTAAAACCGAACACCTAGGGGATGAAATTTTCAACGGGAGAACTTTAAATTAACTTGAATTATTTTTTAAGGTTCCGCTTGTAATAAAATGTGTCTTTTAAAATTAAAGAAAACTCTTTCTTCAGAGAATTAAATCGTTAAAATATTTATATTGTATTTCAATACGGTATTCTCTAACTATAGACATCTTCTTACATAATGTTATTAGAAAAACACACGTGTTTTTTTTAACTGAACAATTACAACCTTAAAGAAAAGACTCCTTTTATATATTACAACCAAACCTACACAAATTCATATCATATTAATATAATTTATATTCAGACAACATCTATAATGGTAGTCGCAGTTCTAAATAAAATAGCGAATTTGCAAACATTCCTGTAATAAATGCAGTCCAATCTATGTCCTGATTTACATAGATACTAGGTCATATTTTATATTATTTAGATTAGTAAAAAATAACTTTAAAGGTAAACTTACTTTATGACCTTAATTAAAATATCTGGTATTATTATTAAGATATAATTGAGATTAACAAAATATTACATACGCATAAGATATATATGTTTTTTTAACATCATATAGGAGGCAAACGAAGATGCGAGTCACCTGTTGTTAAGCGATCACCGCCATCCATAGACACTAGCAACCCCAGAGGGGTCGCAAGTAACTTGCCAGCCTGTGTTTGGGGGAATGGAGAGAAAGGGGGAGAGGTTAGAGGAGAGGGAAAGGGAGAGGAGAGGGGAGATGGGTCTCCGGCGCTCTCACTGACCGAACGAAACGCAACAATGCAAGCATTATTACTTCACGTCGCTTTTCTGTAAGAGGGTGGTGCTACCCCGGACGAGCCGACCCATTCATGCTGAAACCAAGAATAGCTTCAGCGTGGCTCTACCACCTACAGAATTTGATCAAACTATCGATAATGAATACATATTTTTTATGAATACACATATTTCTAACTTGTATAATGACACCTTTGTTATTAAGTACAATCTATAAATAAAATTTTGACTTTTTATCGACCTGACTACGTTATTGACCTAGCAAAGTCTTAACAGCTTCACCGGACTACAAATAAATTTGAGTCATACTGCAATACAATAAAATTATTAAAATTACATATATACGTTGATTTATGCCATTAATTTTTGAAATTCTAGTAAATACACAGACATGGAAAACATGTTAATTACCGACTGAAACACGAAAAAGTCATACATATTTTTATTAAAGAACTTCTTTATTGAATTTATCATCCAATAAAAGATATAATAAGGAATATTTACCTTATCAAATTAAACAGCAAAACATTAAGGAATTTTAAGTGATGTTAAATAATTACCGCAGCCTATAATTTTTTATAATTAGCCCTTGAAGAGAAGTATAATGGTCGGAAATGCCAATCAATAACTTCCTTTTCTGTAACTCTAAGAACGAATATGAAAATTTTTAAATAATCGGTCAAGAAGTTCAGGCGTAGAAGTGTATCAAAATAAACTCACATTTACATTTATAATATTGTATGGATAAGGCTTACTGTGTATATTAGCTATTACATAAATAAAAATAATAATAACAAACAAAACTGCATACAGTATGCAGCAATCTACTAACAATATATCTATTATATCTGCTGACGTTATCTCTAAGATGAATATACGGGCATTGATATAATTTACATATAAAACAGATACTGTTGTCTAACTTTATTTAACCGAAGTATCGTAAAATATTAACTATGTACTGCAGTTCTATTAAGTTAATTGAAATTTTATTAATTACTTTTAATTATGATTTATTATCGCCACCTTTCAAAACACCGGAAGTTATAACGTTTTATAAGTCAGTCATAATCGTTTACAAAGGGTCCTGTGTAGATTCACAAACCCTTCAGTGTGAACAATCAACTTGTTTCTATAATAAAAGAACAGCCAGCCAAAAAAACTTTATAATGTAACATGTTAGCAGGTGTATAGGACATAGTCGATGCAGTCAGGATGCCAATAAATACCAAGTAGTTACTTTCACTCTTTATTTGCCCAGAGTTAACAGGCTGAACTATATAATATATCGTACTATATAAATCAAAGCAATTACCATTTACTTATAATTCCGCTATATGTTTTAAGTAACACAAAGGTAATAATTAACGAACAAATTAATATTATTTACGTACATCAATTCTATATAAAATCATTGCTATTTATGTATCTGAAATGTGTTTAGACATATAATTATGTGTGTAGAGTAGCGACATGTAGCCATTTAGAGGTCAAACTGACATCTAGCCCTTTAGAGGTCAAACTATGGCAGTCAAAGCAATTACTATTATTATCATAAAACTAAGGTTATGCAAGTAATAAATGAATAATATCAATTCCTATTTATGTCTCATTGAAATCTATATCATTATAATTTATGTACCTTTAATAAAATGGCGCTAATGTTAATGTATCTCTCTTATATGTTGGCGCTTAGCGCTAGTATCAATGAGTATCTTTAATATGTGGCGCTAGTATCTCGGTGTCCGTGCCCAACGCTGGGCGTTATAAAAGACGTCCGCGACACATTTTCACCGATCCTCCCGATGATATCACGTCAGCGAACGATCAGTACCAGCCTGTCCCTCGTAACAGAGCGTGCTCACGCCCACGCCCGCGTAACCACAGATCGCGCCGCCGCGGTTTGGGGGTTAACTTCGCTCCCGCACACCCGATTAGGCCTCCCACGGCAGCGGCTCAAGCCTAGGTTCGATCCCTCGGTAGGGAGCCCTTGAGTGCGTTGCTTGCGCGATACGGTGACACACCCATACATCACTGCTACAACACTACACGATCACCTCCACACACGTGCACGCCTACACGCTACACATCTTTGTGGAAGGGTTATTTTGTGAAAGATTTTTTCCCTTATCGAACTGGAAAACTCTCCAAATTTTCCGATAAAAATATATGGAGGAGTTGTTGAGGCGGATATGCTGGTACTCATATACGTTTCAACAACTCAAACATATTGGCAACAGCCAAGCCGAGGTGTGCCGTGCACCCTTGAGCTGGTTGCCATTATAAAATCGGCTGTGTGCCTTAAGCGCTTGCCTTAGTAGTCCGGTGAAGCTGTTAAGACCTTGCTAGGTCAATAGCGTAGTCAGTTCGAGAAAAAAAAAAAAAAAAAAAATCTCGGTGTCTTAAATATGACGAGCGGTACCGGAGGTGGGTAGCTAACAAACGATTACATAGCATAAAATTAAATGATAGTAAAATGGAATAAAACGCAGAAATGTTTGTATATATTTTGTTTAAAATGATGTCTTTCTATCTGTATATAGTTATAAACTATATATGTATATATAGTTAATATATACTAACTAGTAATAAGTGTATTCTTTTTTTAATTCGTCCAAATTAATTAAATTTAATAATTTGTAAATTCAAATATATTTAAATTAGTCTAGTTTTTACATCTATTGGAATTCCGAAAAATAATTATATATATAGTGTATTGATTAATAAGACATATGATAGGCGGTACAAGCACAATACAAAATATCAATAATATCTGTACACAAGCCGCTATAATATGTGTTGCTAGTCGTTTTTCTCGTATATATTTTTTTGAATCACTCAATGCGGCTATTTAATGTTTTCATTATATGTATTTTCAATGTATTGACGAATCGTAAGCTAATAATAGACGAATGGTCTATTCGTTTTTTTTTTCTCGAACTGACTATGGTATTGACCTAGCAAGGTCTTGACAGCTTCACCGGACTACTAAATCGAGCACTTAGGGCACTCAGCCGATTTTATTTGGGCAACTAGTTCAAAGGTGCACCTCGGCTCGGGCTGTTGCCTGATACGTGCAATTCGCGATCTATCTGAGCTAATTTAAGCTATATATGGGTTATTGGAACATATATGTATACCGAGCATACATACCTCCACAACTCTTATATATATTTCCTATCGGATAATTGCTCTATTCGTCTTACTCAGCAAACTTACTAATCTACATGGTGCATACTTTGGTAAAAAAAAAATCCTTTGTTCTATTGAAACTTAAACAATTATAAATGATGCTTTCATTTCAACCATTGGATGGCCACTAATAAAATTAAAATGGCGATACATACCACAAAGTAATATTGTGTGATATGATTACATATTATAAACATACTCAGGGTCCCAACCTGATCCGACCCCAACACCACCTACCGGGTGCAATTGTGAATCTAAACCATTCTCGGATCTACTAGAACACGCACACAAAATTTCATCAAAGTCGGTCCAACCATTTTGGAAGCAGTTCAGTAACATACACACGTACAGAACAAATTTATGTATAAAAATATTTAGAATAATAATATGCAGAAGCTATTTTATGAATACATTGACAAAGTTCCCGACTCCATCAGTAGAGTGGAAGTAAACGCGCGTATTCTCGTTTGAGCGTTGTTAGTGCTCAGGCGACTGTAACTTCAATATCCTGACGTTCCTCTCCCGGGAAATTGTCAAAAGGGCTCCGCAAATATTTTAACGGATACCGAGACAATTGGCGAGTGCCCCTCCACGCGTGAAATAGGAAGGGCACAAACACGGAATTTAAGAATAAAGGTGTGATTGTGGTGATGATTTCCTTCGTAGATAAAAGGAAGGTAAAGAGAAATCTATTTTCAAGGTTGAGTTATTTTAATATACATCTAAATGGATACCATTTCGACGGAATGAAATATGAAATTGAATATGTTTATGTTGAACGCACTACTGGACACTAACTTGACAAATTTTGTAGGGGCTGTATAATACTAATATTTGATGTGGATATTTGCAATTTGTCCACAAATAAATTCGTATATATATATATATATATATATATATATATATATATATATATATA